>BMAO01033699.1:0-144301 GCA_019973975.1 Trichonephila clavata | reverse complement strand
GTTCGATTTTAATGTTAAAATAAGCACGCAGAGTTAAAATAACTTAATTTATTAATAACACAACTAAAACATTTACTATTTACAAGGGGTTTTAAATAATTCGAGATAGCACCATACTAATTCCGAAAACACGTACTCTTTCTCAAAACAACGGAGAGAGCCATTTCCTCTGACCTGCCTTCGTTCAAGCTTTGGTGCAACTCTCAGTTTTTCTTTCTGCCCTTTATAAATACATGACCTCATCGTATCGCGCAGCTAAAACTCACGTGGTTCGATTAGTGGTGCCATCTCTTACAATAAAAATCAAAAGAAGTAAAAAAAACTTGCACTCCTTTCCTACAAGTTCGGCCATCCTGGGAATCACTGACCTCAGTGATTTTACATACCATACAATAAAATATAGGCCTCTGCAAAATTAATATTAATCGGAGATAAAAATTCCAATATAGACATTCAAATTTGAAAATAAGGATACAACTCTCAAAAATGAAATATTAATAGCAAAGAAAACAAAACACATTAAACACATTATGTTCTTTTAAAAGAATAGAAAACCTTTTTATAAAAATACATCATCATGGTGAGTAAAATTTCATTAAATCAGCAGATGAATTTGTTATCTTAGGTCCCTCATGATCACCCACTTTCTCTAAATCATATCTATCTCTAGGTTTTACTTTAACTATTCTATATGGTCCCTTCTCATGTGCTAACTTTATTATCCCAGTTTGCATATCTCTTGGTACAACTATCAATTCACGACCTTCAACATATTTGTAAAGTATTTCGTTTTTATCGAAAAAGTCTGAATTGCTGTTTGTTTCAATCAGTGACCTTAGACTCTGAGTGTATTCATCCTCTTGTTTGTGTCCTTTTAATCTTGCGGTTAGAGTATCGTTAGTAATTATTGCGACTGGATATCTACTAAGGGCATCCACATGTTGCATTCTCTGGCCGGAACGATGCACAATTTCATAATCAAACTCTTCCAGCAATAATGCCCATCGTGCTATACGAGTTAACCAAAATCCTTTTTGTCCACAGTCCTTTGAAACGCTGAGCAATCCGTTATGACTTTGAAAATGATTTCCCATAAGGTAGGTACGAAATTTCTTTAAAAGCGTTGACAACAGCAAGAACTTCAAGTTCATAGCTGCTATACTCTCCTCTGCCGGAGTAGTTTTCTTAGACATGTATTGAACTGGATGCAATTTTCCATCTTCTGCCTCTTGGAGTAAGACGGCTCCGTAGCCTTGTTGACTTGCATCCGTGTGCAATTCGGTTGTTTTTCCCTGCTGGAAAATAACTTAATACTGGACTTTCAGTCAATAATTGCTTGAGCTTTTCAAATGCTTCTATTTGAGGTCGTTCAAAGACAAATCGATTGTCTTTTCTAATTAGATCACTCAAAGGTTTCGCTATTTTTAGAGTATGACGAATAAATTTCCGAAAATAGCCAGTGAGTCCCTAAAAAGCTTTGGACTTGTTTGACAGTCGTTGGTACAGGAAACCTCTTGACAGCTATCGTTTTTTGCAACTGAAGGGCGCACCCGTTCCATTTTCGACAATGTGACCCAAAAATTCCACCCTTTCGTTTTAAAAACTGACATTTTTCAAACTTGATCTCCAACCCATATCTGGATGCGACCTCAAACACCTTCTTTAGTTTTTCCAAAACCTTCTTTCTCATCTTTAGCTGGAACGATCAAATAGTCCAAATAAATTATTACGATGCCTTTTCGCATGAGTTCCCTAAAAATGCTGTACACATATCTTTGGAATACGCTTGGGCTTGTACTGAGACCAAAAGGTACCTTATTAAATTCGAACTGCCCGTCTGGTACAACAAAGGAGGTGAAATGCTTGCAATCCTCGACATGAAAAAACCCATTTTTCAAGTCTAACGTGGAATAACTTTGCGTCTTGCAGCCTATCCAATACGTCCTCTATCAGTGGCAAGAGGAAGCGATCCTTGACTAGTTTCGGTTCAGTTTCCTATAGTCAATGCATAGTCTGTCGGTACCGTCTTTCTTCTTGACTAACACGATTGGACTTGCATATTCAGAAGAGCTTGGTCTCACGATTCCCTTATCCAACCATTCGTCGATCTGCTTGTTGACGGTCTGATTCTCCAGAAACGACAAACGGCGTGCTGTTTGGTAAACTGGTATATCATCCTTCAGGATAATTCTCATGGATACATTTGTCGTTTCGGTCTTCTTAGGTGTATAGCTGTTGATTAGTTCAGAGAGTTCCTTTCTTTTTGAGGATTGATAACATGTTTAACTTCGATTTCGTCTTCAGTTCTTGCCTCATAAACCTGTGTATTCACAAACCACACCTTCTCTTCGCGTTACGGAAATAAACACCTTTTTTATCAAAGCCAACAAAAGCTTGTTCCAAAATGTCCGATCCTATCACTGCCTGGAACTCCAAATGCAGCGCAGGCACAACATGCCATATTACGGAATATTTCTCTCCATCCAATTCGATTTCTCGTTGGAACGATCCTTTTGTTTTGACTTCGTACTTTCCCAATCCAGATAACACGACAATGTCCTTCGAGAGCTTCGATTGCTCGATGATTCCTTTGCTTACATCTTCACGAATGAGTGAAACTGAGCTTCCAGTGTCGATTAGAGCCTCAAAAGTCTTGTTTCCGATGGTTATTTTCCTGGTCTTAATTCTGTCTTGCTGAATTCGAGAACAGATCTGGACCGGAGAGCTTGAAAATTTATTGATTTTTGTACCCTTGTTGCGCTTTGTACAATCTACGGCATAGTGACCTGGTCCCCTGCAGTAGCTACATGTTACTGTTTAACTCTTTTATCGTAAGTTCTCGTCGATTGAAAGCATTTTCTATCATTCAATTATTTCCAAGGTGAAAACGTTCTTGCCTTCGAGAACAATTATCGTTATTGTTCGATCTCTTAGCAAATGAGTTTAACTGCTTTGGCCCTATAGTTCTTCGGATGTCCTCATAATCTTCAAATTTTTTCTCTAGCTCAATAGATGATAATAGTAGACCATTCGTCCAAAAAGTGTTCCTGAAAATCATACGGCGCCCTCTTCTTCATTTGATCGGCTATGATTAATTCTCGTAATTGGTCGTAGGTGTTAACTTTTAACCCGAAGTCCATCCTCAAAATACGTCTGTAATTCGTGTTGAAAATCTTGCCATGTTTCGTTCATCGGACTTTTGGTGAAACAAAAATAACTGACGAAATTTTTCCGGAGATAATTTAAATCTGTGTAAGAGCAAATTCTTTATATGAAGTAATCGTTACACTTACCATTGTTCTCTTGCGTTCAGATGGGCAATTTCGACGGGTATTAAACCTATAAGTTTTTGAACCCAATCTTTTTCGGTAAGGAAGTTAGTTCTGCATGACGCTCAAATAAGGTAAGATTCAAACCAATATCTTCCTTCATATTAAACTTATGAAAGTTTGTGAAACAGTTTATTCGATGCCTTGAACATTTTCGGTGTTATTCGGCATACCAGCAGTCTGTTGCGCTTGTATTCGCAACTTCTCTAATTCGTACTCTCGTCTTTCTCTCTCATCCTTTCGCATTTCCTCTCTCTCAGCCCTTTCTGTACGTTCCTCCACTATGCTATCAAGCATCTTTTTAACATCGTCTTCAACGTAATCTGGGCTTTTACGATCAGCTCCTTTAACTTCAATTTTGTGATACCTGCTTCGATAGTAAGATCCAAATCCTCGGCGAGTGACAGCAAATTCTCTTTCCTTGTCGCGAGTAAGAATGCCATTTTTATACTCAGAATGGTGACCCAGAGAACAACTTAAATTTTTACCCATGTTAAATGAGACAAAACCATTAAAATGACACGCAAAAAAGTTTACTCACTTAAAAAGAAACAAAAGATAATTTAAATAAGATGCAATTATCAATTATAAACAATTATGGACAAAAATGGACTTTTTAAAGAATTCCCGGAACTTAAATCCTTTTACAAAACACAACAGTATTACAGTTAATATCAATTTTATTTTTTATTAAAAAAAAACAACGCGTTCCTCTCATTTATCAAAAATAGATTACTAAGAAAAAACACAGAAAGTACTCAGTTATTAATCCAAAACTAAAGGAACATCAAATACTTATGTCTGCAATTAAACCAATAATAGTACCTAGTACTTCAAAATTCAATTTCAGATTCACAGAACAGGAAATATACACACAAAATCATTCATTTATGTAATTTTTGCCTATTACTCACACAATACCAAAAAAAAAGGATACTAGCACAATTCAATGTAATTCTGAAGACACTTTACCTTGACCTCAATGACACAGGAAATCTTGTTTCGTGTTGATAACTCGCAATTTGATGCAGTTCCAAAGGTTCTCTCGTCAGTGTTGTCCTCAATGATCAAGATAATCCCGTTCAATTCGTTCAGTATCTCGTTGAGTCACTGGGCTTCCAGTTTTGGTTGACTGTAGCTGACGTGGAAATTCGCCAAGATTCCGTGTTTCTAACCAAGTCAATGGACTCCTTTTTCTTGTTGACTGTTCTCGCTGAAGTATTTCCGTATCGCTCGTAAAATTTCTTATCCAGCTGAAGGCTTCGCCGGGTCTCTATTCGATGCAAGGCAAGGTCTATGTACCAGTCAGGAAATCAAAAATCGATGAGGAGGTAAAACTTTTAAAAAATGCTCTTAGATAAAACATTGAATAGTTTAAAAACATCCCGGCCGAACCCCCAATTTGTGGGACGGTGTCTAGGGGAAGGTTCGATTTTAATGTTAAAATAAGCACGCAGAGTTAAAATAACCTAATTTATTAATAACACAACTAAAACATTAACTATTTACAAGGGGTTTTAAATTATTCGAGATAACACCATACTAATTCCGAAAACACATACTCTTTCTCAAAACAACGGAGAGAGCGATTTCCTCTGACCTGCCTTCGTTCAAGCTTTGGTGCAACTCTCAGTTTCTTCTTTCTGCCACCTTTATAAATACATGACCTCATCGTATTGCGCAGCTAAAACTCACGTGGTCTCGATTAGTGGTGCCATCTCTTACAATAAAAATCAAAAGAAGTAAAAGAAAACTTGCACTCCTTTCCTACATATATATATAAGCTACTCTTTAATCTTATGATTAAAATTGTGAACTATGGATTCATTGAATCATTTTTTTTTTTTAGACTTTATACATTTAAATCTGTTTTCAGATTGTATTATGAAGATATGTCAAGAATTTTTTTTTTTTTTGTAATCTGAAGATAAGGTTTTTTGTATTTACTTGTAAAAATGCTGAATTTTCTATGTATATTTGAATTTGGTAAATTCATAAATTCTGTTTTATTATCAAGGGCTATATTACGTATGAAATATTTTGTAAATGGAGCTCTTTATTTCATGTTCTATTTTATGGTCGGATAGATAAGAGGGGGGCATTTGTTAGCACTACCTTACCCTAAATATTCTTATCTTCGGCCATAATATATTTTCTTTCTCTAATATACATATTTATCTTCATTTACTTTAGCATTTTTTAATTAATTTTAACATTAAAATTATATTTTATTTTGCCGCCGATAAGCGGAGTTTAAAAAAAAAGGTTTTCAGTTATGCAAAGTATTTTTATTCAAATATCGGGAGGAATGATGTCATACGTTGATGATGTCATTCTTACGTTAGCTGAACAGGTGTTTTAGAAAAATTCGAATAACTCTCTCTCTTTTTTTGGATGGGAATAGCATCAGAGCTGCTTTGTAAAACTTGAATTGTATCAGAAAGGGAATGGGTAAATAATTATTTTATTTTGTCTTTCTTTTAACAATTAAAGAGCTACCATAATTTCTTTTTTTAAAATTACTTTTTGATTTAAATATTTTTATCGTTTAGCTGAAATAAAAAGAGTTTATTTCTTAATGACGTTCGTTCCTTTTTTTGACCACTTATTGTGCACTGTGAATGATGTGTTTTTCTTTTTAGCCATCTCTTACTTCAGCAAACGCTGCCCTGCCATAAATACTCTGCTAAATGCTTTTACCTACTAATCAGTTTTAATAACTCGTTGGCGTTTTATGGGCATTTAATTTTGTATACGCCAACAGCATTCCCCTCACATCTGCACATAAATGCGCTAGTTTGAACTGGAGTTTGAAACATCAACATTGGAGAGTGGGCCAATGTGATGTTCAGTGACGAGTCCCGTTTTAGTCTGAGTAGTGATTCTTTGCGGGTAACGATATGGAGAGAACATGGAACACATTTTAATCCAAGAAACATAACAGAAAGACGTCATTTTCCATAAAGGGGAGTAATGGTATGGGCAGGCATTATGATGGACGGCTGCACAGACCTCCATTTCTTTGACACAGGGTCTGTGACTGCTCAAAGATACAGAGACGAAGTTCTTGAGCCTTATGTTCGCTTGTTTGGAGGTGCTGTCGGTCTTGACTTCATATTCATGGATGATAATGCGCCATGTCACCAAGCGGTGCTGATTGATGACTTCCTTGTGTTAGAAATTAAATCGTTTCTCATGTCCACTATCTATTCAATTAAATACGCAAGTCGCGTAATGTTTCTTTATTTGCATATTTATCGCAACAGGCTGATGAATATGCAAATTCCTTTACACTGCATTTGAGGTCATCGTGTGACCTGTTTGTGAATGACGTCATCGCATTGCTGATTGGTCGCCATACACGTTGTACTTGTATATATTCTGATTCATTGTGTGTCTGTATATAAAAAAAATTCCTGTTTTGTACCATGCTCTGTCGATAGTTTTAAATAAAAGTATTTTAAAAACAACAAAGTCTCATGAATGCTGAAACTGCTCTCTGCTAGATTCATTTACAATAAAGATTAACAGGGTTATGGGCCTCATGCAGTTTTGGAAGTCAGCATTGTGAGTTATTTTAAGAAGATCCTATCGACAGAGGGCCAGACCGCAGTTGAAATGGAACCTTCGATTGAACGGCTTAATTCCATCAACTACAACACTTGAAAAGAAGATGTTTGAGTTTTATTCATGAACAGAAAGAGCTGGAGGATAATAGCAAGCCAAGAAGTTAAACCCGACGACGATGCATGCGCCAAGGAAAAACTGAATTTCGAATCCAGATGGGATCAGGCATATTCAACAATTTATCCGAGTATTGAGAAGGAGTACCGGAACTTGATTTCAGATACCTGCGGTCCTTTAATAGCCTGGAAGAAACTCCAGGATCATTTTCAGCCACATACTCGTGCATGCGTTATTGGACTACTGGATGAATTTTTCAACTGCAGAATATTAGAAGAGGAGGAAATCGGGCTCGTTGCTGCTCGTTTAAGAACCATCGTATTTCAGCTGCGAGATGCCGGACATCCTCTAGAAGACTTATACCAAGCATTTCAGTTAATCAGGTACTTACCTGAAAGCTACCAAGGTATGTACAATCCATTTATCGCTTTGATAATAACGACTTTAATTTGAACACGTATTATCGGAGCTCCTCGTTGAGGAAAGTAGGCTGAAGCAATGTAAGAAACTTAATTGACACTAATTATCTTGCTCTTAAAGCAAAAGCTCATAAAACTAAAAATATAAAACTTAAATCTGGAAACTTTAAGAAATCTGAGAATAAAATAGGACCCTGTTTTAACTGTCATAAAATAGGTCATTTAATTGCAAATTGTAAAGAAAAATTAAAAAGTAGTAAATATCGAAAGTGACAACAATTTCATAATTGAAGCTTGCATTGATCAGGAAATAAATACTAATGATTATACATGGATTTTTGACACTACAGCTTCAACTCATTTTTGCAATAACAAAATATTGTTTGTTTCATATGAGCCAGTAAATAATACAACTATGTCACTTGCTATAGGTGAAATAACTAGTCCAGTAGAAGGAGTGGGAACTATAAAATTTTATTTTGATGGAGTGATAATGGTAGAAATAATATCACTTTACATAATGTAATGCACTCACCTAAATTAAGAAGGAATTTAATGTCAGGTCCAGCACTAGATAAAAATGGTGGTACTTTTGTGGGAGGAAAGGGAAAAATTGAGATTTTCAATAGGAATGGTAGAAAACTGTTTTATGCTAGAAAGATTAATGGGTTATATTATTTTAAGCCTAAATACCCTAAAAATATTCATATTGAAAAGTCTAATTTGACCACTTCAGAGGAAAAAGACTTAGAACTTTGGCATAATAGATTTTGTCATATTAATAGTAAATATATTTTAAGGTCTAGTCAGAATGAGAGTATTAGAGGAATACCAAAGTTGAAATCTATTAATGTAGAGTGTGAGGATTGCAAAATTGGTAAGAGTAAGCGAAAATCGTTTAAACCAATTTCAAAAATCAGATCTAAAAAACCACTCGAGTTATTGCATATGTATGTCTGTTCAATTCCTACAGAATTTCATGTGATGGTAGTAATTATTTTCTCTCAATAACAGATGATTATTCTAGGAAAGTAACGGTTTTCCCGATTAAAAGGAAATCTGATGTTTTCAATTGCTTTACCAGATATCAGAAACGAGCAGAAAGATTTTTAAATAACAAAGTCGTTAACGTTAGGATTGATAATGACTTAGAATTTATTCTTAAGGAATTTTGTAAATTTTTAGATTCTCAGGGAATTGAGATGGAGAGAACCAATACATATTCACCTGAAATGAACAGTGTAAGCGAGTATTTTAATTATACCGCTTTAGATGCTATTAGAGCATTGTTACGAGGTAGTGGTTTAAGTAATAAGTTCTGGTCAGAGGCTTTATTATGCTTTACCTATACATGGAATCGCATTTGTCATAAGAACCAGACAAAAACCCCTTTTGAATTGTATTGTGGTAAAAAACCTTTGGTTAAACATTTAAAAACTTTTGGTTGTAAAGCTTATGTGGGTGTTCCCAAACAGTTGAGGAATAAACTTAATATGAAAGCAAAAAAGGATATCATGGTAGGATATGCAATGCAAACAAAAGGTTATAGAGTTTAGATTCCTCAAGAAGAGAAAGTTATCGAAACCTGTAATGTTTCCTTTAATGAAAGTGTTAATGGGGAAGCTGTCCTGGGCCTAAATAACAAAAGTGAATATACTCCTCTGGTAATGGAAGAATCTGAATCAGATGAGTATGAATCGGAGATGAAATACCTTATGAAAATCTTACATGGATCAGGAAAGCAGTTCCCAGACCTGATGGAACAAGAGTAGACATTTATTATTGTTTCGAAGGAAGGTCTCAGATTGAGATCATATTGTGATGTTGAGAAATATTGTAGGGCCCACAATATAAAATTTAATAAGAATTTTTTTAATTTCAGTGGGAAAGACAAATATTCTGGTCCTGTACCCAAAAGGGGAAAGTAATACCAGTGAGTACAATAATCATGAAGCACATCATGTTGAAGTTGTAATACCTCGAAATTTTAAAGAAGCTTCTTTATCTCCAGATAAAGATAAATGGTCTGTTGCTATGAAAGAGGAAATTAATATAATGTCAGAAAGATGTGTTTGGGAATTAGTCCCTAGGCCTGAAAAGGGAAAAGTTATTTTAAATAGGTGGGTTTACACAATTAAAAGGAATGAGGAAGGAAAAATTTTAAGATATAAAGCTTGTCTTGTTGCTCAAGGATAGCGACAACGTAAGGGAGAAACATACGATGAAGTATTTAGTCCCGTTGTGAACTTTTCAATAATTAGAATGTTTTTCACCATTCTTGTTTGTTGCTTTAGGTGGTCACACTGTCAGTTAGATATTAAATGTGCCTACCTATATGCAAACTTGGGTGAAAGAGTTTTAATGCAACAACCTCAGGGCTTTATAGATCACGAAAGACCACATTATGTATGTTTGCTAAATAAAGCAATTTATGGTCTACATCAAAGTGGTAGAGAATGGTTTTTTTGAAATACACACCAGTTTAGAAGAGTTAAATTTTAAGAAATTAAATTGGTGTAACTGTGTTTATATAAATGAAGACACTGTAGTATTACTATTATATGTTGATGACATTGTATTATTTGGTAAATCTGATCATCATATTAAAGAAATAATAAGGAATTTAAAGGTTAAATTTGATTTAAAAATTATGGGCAGAACTAAAAAATTACTAGGAGTTGAATTTGAAGAAGTTGATGGTAAATTTTTTATCCATCAAAACTGAATATATAAATAGGAAATATAAATTCCCAATTTCAACGTTACCACTAGCTAAGGGAATTATGCTAACTAAAATTGATTGTCCTAATTCTGAAATGGAAAGATTACTTTACAGGAATATACTTTTCTGTTTATCTTACTTAGCAGGTCGTACTAGACCAGATATAAGTTATACAGTAAACATACTTTCCCAATTTCAGGAAAACCCAGGTTTTGCTCATTGGAATTGTTTACCAAGATTATTAGGATTGTTGAGAAAACAAAGGACTTTAAATTAAATTTATCTAACATAAATAACATCAATATCAAATGTTATAGTGATTCTGATTTTGCTGCCAATAGGGGTGACAGAATTTCAATAGGAGGAATTATTTTATTTATTGATTCTGTACCAATATTCTGGAGAACTTTTAAACAGAAATGTGTAAGTTTATCAACTATAGAGGCAGAATATATAACTTTGACTGAAGCTTCCGAAGAATTAATTTGGATTATTCGTATTTTGGAAGAATGTAACAACTTTAAATTATTTTCCATTAATTTAAGTAAAAGTGAATTACTGTGTGATAATAGAGCTGCAATTGACTTTTTCTAATTCTCTTATTGAAAATAGTATAGAACTAAACATATAGACATAAAATATCATTTCTTAAGAAATTTAGTATATGAAAAATTGTTTGTATTAAATCATATTTATAGTAAAAACAATCTGGCTGATGTTTTTACTAAGCCGTTATCCAAAGATAAATCGTATAAATTTCTCAAATTAGTATTTGTAAATGTATAATATATTTTGAAATTTGTTAAATATGAAAAATCTAATTTAAGAATTGAATTACTTTTATGGACAGGAGAGGGGGGCCGTTGTTGGAAATTAAATCGTTTCTCATGTCCACTATAAATACGCGAGTCGTGTAATGTTTCTTTATTTGCATATTCATCGCAACAGGCTGATGAATATGCAAATTCCTTTACACTGCCGATGATGTCATTGTGTGACCTCTTTGTGAATGACGTCATCGCATTGCTGATTGGTCACCGTACACGTTGTACTTGTATATATTCCGATTCGTTGTGTGTCTGTATATAAAAAAATTCTTGTTTTGTACCCTGCCCTATCGATAGTTTTAAATAAAAGTATTTTAAAAACAACGAAGTCTCATGAATGCTGAAACTGCTCTCTGCTAGATTCATTTACAATAAAGAATAACACCTTGAAACGGAAAACATACAGCGCATGTCGTGGCCTGCGAACTCCCTTTATTTAAATCTTATCGAGCATGTATGAGCTATGCTCGGGAGACAAATTGCAGCCTTTTCGCACCCACCAAGCTCCATTACAGAACTGAAGAAAGCTCTCCAAGAAGCTTGGAACCGTTTCAGCCCACAACTAATTCATCATCTCATAGCAAGTATGGTTATTCGCTGTGCAGCGTGCTTGGCTGTCAGAGGTGACCACACGCCTTATTAAACTGCAGCATCAGTATTTTATTTAATGTTTTCTTTCATTTTTTCTTTAAAATGTGAATCCTTGCTATGCTCAGTTTTCTTTCAAACTGCTACTTTGGATAATAGAATTAATTATTATCATTCTTTTGATTTGCTTCCTTATTTTATAACCATTTTACACTCGCATATCATGTTTCCCACCATTCTGATTTAGAGTTCCTTCTTTATTCACATAATTATCAATTATGCTTAACTTTTGGACACTAGTGTATATAATCTATTAAACACCTTATTAAAAGACAAAAGAAAATCGGTTCACTTCGCCTCTATCTCAGATTAGGAAGTAAAAGATGCATGAGGTTCAAGAAGCGTAGTTAAAAACAAGAGTAGTGAGAAAAATATGAGTCTCATGAAATTTTTATGCATAGAGAATTAAATGCATTTTAATATCTTTTGTCTTATAGTTTCATTTCCTGTATGATAACAATCATAAAAATTATTTTGACACTATATACTATGGAATATTTTAGATCATTGTAATTATGTATCATAAATTTCATACTTTTTCTATAATGCAAGGCTTTTGTTTTTTAGAGTGATCCAGTTATGTCAGACCCAACTGCTGTTGCCAGTGATAACAATGCTGGACCTCAGTTAGTAATTTGGGGTACTGATGTTGAAGTCACTAAATGTCAAAGCAAGTTCAAGCATTTTATTCAAGAGTATACTGATTTGAATATTGAAATGGATGAATTGATGGAAAATGTAGATTTTGAGCGACCCTTTTACATGCAAAAATTAGAAGAAGTATGTTATTTTTTCCATTTTCATAAACTTTTAATGTGGCAATCATACTATTCTGTAATTTTTATTAATTTATTTTAAATGTTTATGTGTGTTTTTACACTTTGAATTATAAATATTTGAATTATTCTTTTTTATGTACATTGAAGAAAAATAATTAATTTGTTCAATAAAATTGAATAATACATTTTATTGATAAATTTTAAAATATTAATATATTTATTTCTAAATATATGAATATCCTGTTTTCATATATTTAAGCTCCGCTTAAACATTCTCAATCCAAAATTTCATTTTAAATATGATAGTTATAAATGCTGAATTGTATATTAATTACTTTTTAAAAATCCTTACAAATTCCATTAAATTATGTTTTTAGAATGATGTATTTCATGTACTTAAAAATTATTTTGTCATTTCGCATAAATTCTGCTCAGCAAGGTATATTTACCAGTGAAAATGGGAGAGGGGGAAGAGGAATTCTTATTACATTGGGTTCATTGAATTAAGTGAGAATAAGAGTACCCTGTTTCAAGTTCTAAAAGCATATTATTCTTTACATTTTTGTAAATTTTAGGTGCTTCACAATTTTCTACTTTTAGATATAAACTTTCTATTTATTTCTAATGAGGCTGTAGATTTGTATTTTACCATTGCTGACCTAGTTCATTCCCCTGGAGCTGATATCTCTTTTTAATGTGGCACCGTATAGATGTATCAATTGCTGAAAGTAATTTTGACACCCAGTTTCCTCCCCAGAGGGAGGGAAGCACCTGAGTTCTGACAATGCGAAACCATACTAGAAATTTAGTTTTGCGAGGAGCATCCCCAAACAGGCACTCAATGGATCTTCTGCATGCTGCATAATCATACATCAAGGATACTATCAGGTTTTTTTCCCCCCCATTATGAAAATCCACCAACTTGGGTGTACAATGCCAGCATCATGCCAACTACGCCACCCAACTGGCAGATATAAAAGTTTTTAAATAAACCATGCCTATCATGTTTCATTTCAGACCAAAAATAGGTCACTTTGCTTGTGAAGGAACAACCTCCCATACCATCAATAGCTACAATAGAAACTGTATTGAAAGTGACTGAAGAACTCTTTCTATAATCTATTCTCTAAATCAAGATCATAAAACGTGTATTTTTAGTTATTCTAAAGCAAAGCAAAAAAAAATAATAAAATTAGTTCAAAACAAAATATACAATTTGAAGAGTTGACTGAATTGGGGTAGAATTCAGATTTCTACATTAATAATAAACCAGTATCAAATTATTCTAGCTTACAAATTTATACTAGAAAACTTTTGTATTTATAACTTATTCTAAGTAGGTCTGTAATTTCTGGTTACCAAATACAGTTTGATAGTCTAAAAATTTTGATCATAAAATAAAGCTATGATTTCATGATAAAAAAAGCTCATTAAAAATAACTTTAGAAACAATATGGTGGACAATAAAGAAATGAAATTATGGTATGTTAAAGTTTGTATCCTGTTCATTGATTCAAAATTCATTGATGTTACTACCAAGGATGATGTAAATTTTATGTAACTTATTTGAGTGTCATAAAAACATTAAATGATCTTCAATATATTTATATTTTGTTTTCCTATTCAAAAATTGTTTCAAAGAAAATAAATAAAAAATTACTTTGATAAATGACTTTAGATTGATTTATAATTTGCTTAGTTTTATTCCTGTAGCTGCTCAACTGGATAATTTTGAATTTTCTGCAATCAAGTAATTTATGCATAATCACACATTTGATCCCAAAAGTTTTTTTTTATTACTATAATAATTTAAAAACACAAACTGTACATGTAGTAAATAATCATTAAATTTATTTTGCTGACTCAACATTTTGCTCCTTGCGTGTGTCCAACCTATTTCAGGTGCACTTTGATCAAATTTCAAAAAAAAAAAAAAGTTTAATACATATAGCAATGTGTTTTAAGTTTTTGAAAACCAGAAAAATTATTCTTGAAGCATAATATGAAATTGTAAATTTTTTTTTAAAGAAAGATGGTGTGCCAGAAAGTACTGGAAGGTGTCATGTGACTCAATTTTATTTTCTCAGTAATAATACAGACTAATCCTATAGTTACCTCAACCATGGTTGTGATTTTTTTTTAAATATGTATGTTTCAAATGTATTCAAAGTAGAACACAAAGTTGTGTTACCTCATTTATAAATATTATGCAGCAAATTCATAGTTTTTTATATATATGAGGTGAAATATTAAATATGAAGTTATCTCCTTCCCTTTTTCATCTGAAATAATTTTATACTTTTTTAGATCTTTACAATTGAAGAGCCATTCTTGAATGTAAATTGTGCTCATCTGAACAGATTTGACTCTGATTTGTATCGTCAGTTAGTTTGCTATCCGCAAGAAGTTATTCCTTATTTTGATATGGCTGTAAATGAAATATATTTTGAACGCTATCCAGATAGTCAGTTACCCCATCAAATACAAGTTCGTCCTTTTAATGCTGAAAAAACTAAGAATTTGCGACTTTTAAGTCCAGAAGGTAAAAATCTTTTTTTATGTAAATATTAGTTTTACAGAAAGCTTTTTATCTGATATGTATCATGGCAATTTTTTACATCTTGCAATTCATTTTTTTTTCTTCCTCAATTTGAAAATTTATATAAATAATATTTACTTTTTATTTAAACATACAAATTGATTTGAATATTATTGATAATATGGATATATATTGTAAAAACATCAAAATACTTATTTTTTGATCTTTCAAATCTGTAATTCATTGGGAATTGTATGTACTTTTTTTTTCTTGGTGAGAAAAATATTATGGTGTTTCTATTCACCTTGCATATAAGTTTTCATAATTAAAAAATTTAAAGGAAATTATTATTTATATGTGAATTAAAAATTTGACAAGTCTTTCAAATTCATGTAAAAATAAGAGGAAAAAATTTTCTGTAAACCAATTTGTGCATCAACATAAAAATGTATTGAAATAAAGAATCTTTTAAGTACTCAATTATTCATCTTGCTAATGTAATGCTATATAATGCATTTCATATTAGTTATTTGAATCATTAACAAATAAAATACCAGTATGTTAGCTAGAAAAAGCAATTACTTTGCTCTTATGTTAAAGATGTTGCTGTTTAATATTTATACTGTTTTCATTAGATTGTAAAGTTTAATACTTGCTTACTGTATTTAACAAAAATGATATCCTCATCAAAATAGAAAAAATAATGATTTTAATGCATTAAGTAAATTTTTTTTAGCTGTAAAATTCCTTTTAATGATATATGTACATCATAAAATGTTTAAAATTTCTGTTCGTAGTCATAATTGAATTCTCACAAAGTCACTGTAATGTAAGAAATTTATTAATATGGTTATTCTTAGATAAAATTACTTTAGATGGTCACTTGTCTAGATTTCCATAAAAGATGTAAATCAACAAATAAATATTGAAAACTTTGTTGCAATATTTCTTTTAATAAATTTTTTCTTTATATGTAGATATTGATCGCCTCATAACTATTAGTGGTATGGTTATTCGGACATCCAATCTCATCCCTGAGATGAGAGAGGCATTTTTCACTTGTAATGTTTGTTTTGAAACCATCACTGTTGAATTAGATCGTGGACGTATAGCTGAACCAAATGTTTGTAAAAACTGTAACACAAACTATACTTTTGGTCTCAATCACAATCGATCTCAGTTCACTGATAAGCAAATGATCAAGATTCAGGAATCCCCAGGTAAAAATCTTATATTTCTTAAATAAATATTTGATTCATTAATTCTCAAGATATTACTGTGTATTAATCATTTTTATATTTTAGTTTAATTCATTATATAAAATTGTATACTTTCTAATATACATATTATTTAAAAAATTAAGGTCAGTCTGTATTTTTGTTTGGTCTTGTATTAATATTTTAAACTTCTTATAAGTTACTTCAATTCTATAATAAAAGCTTCATAATAACCATTGTTGTCATAAAGTATTTTTTATCCTTTGGATTATTCTATGTACTCATAGCTAAATAAATGCATGTAGAGGCTGTCAGTTAATTTCTAAAAAATGATGCATTATAAGAATTAGTTTTTGAAGTTAAAAATTCATATAAAGTAGAATTTTGTTATTGACACTACTAATAAATTTCACATATAACTTTTCATGTCAATATATTGACCTCTTGATAATCTAATTAACTCACCCACATATACTGTAAATGTTACTTGATTCACATTCAATAATGATACAAATAAGTTCTCTTTACTTTGTATTTTTTTGGAAGTTCCATATTTCAAAGCATATTATATAAGAGCTGTTTCAAACACTAATTAAAAAGGTTTACTTTTTTATAGATGACATGCCACCTGGGCAGACTCCTCATACTGTTATACTCTATGCACATAATGATTTGGTTGACTCTGTACAACCAGGTGATCGGTTAGTATGCTTTTTATTATGTAAGAAATAAATGAAGGTTTTACATATTAAAAAATTACAGTTTTAAATTATTTGTGAAAATGTGTGTGTGGAGTAATAGATATTTTAAATACTTTTAAAGTCATGTTTCATGATAAAGTTTAAAATCCAAAACATCAAGCACTAAGAGCAAGAATTGTTCAAATTAATATTTTTTATGTGTGTTTTTAATTTACAATACTTTTGTGAGTAATGAATGTGAATGCTTTTTCGAAATAAACCATTTTAATTCTTAGCCTGTATTTATCAAGTATATTTTCATAAGATCCTCTGCCGTAGTTGTATATTTAAAAATTAGGCTTAAGAGGTAAATTGTTTCTTGTGTTGTTCATTTATGTAAATATTTTTCCTCTCGAGTGCTGGAGATTTGTGGGAGTGATTTCGTGAAAAGGGGGAATGGAAATGCGTAACAGGAAGTTGGGGAAGCACACGCTATTCAGTGAAGTTCTGTTTTTCCCCCTTCATTCGGGAGGAGCTCCGCCCTCACCCCCTGCGGTCTAGGTCGTGGGATCTTAGTTTTTGTTTTCTCACTTTAGGATCAGAGAAGAAGCTAAGTCCTTTTGGCAGAGACGTGGTTAGACAATGACGAACGTGTTTCGATACCTGACTTCGATTGCTGCGTACAATTTAAGCGACCGGGCCACAGAGCTGCTGGTGTTGCGATCTATCGTAAACAGAACAACTCACATGTTGTGGCTC
Source organism: Trichonephila clavata (assembly GCA_019973975.1). Taxonomy (NCBI): domain Eukaryota; kingdom Metazoa; phylum Arthropoda; class Arachnida; order Araneae; family Nephilidae; genus Trichonephila; species Trichonephila clavata. The sequence continues at coordinate 126,698 of BMAO01033699.1, read as the reverse complement.
GACATATGGATATTACTTATCGTCAAACAAGTGGACTGGGTATTGTTAATCAAGATATTGGGGACATGTGCGACAAAATGGTTATTTGAAAATGGACAAACAGTGATTTCGGTGGTCGTATACATTTCACCGAATCAAACGGTTCAAAAATTTAAGATTTCCTGCATTTTTTACTTTTAGCATATACCAAATGTGGTTCTGCTCTTTTTTTAAAAAAAAAACTATCACTCGCTTCCCATGATTTTGAGTGGTGATTTTAAAGTCAACTTAAGTTTGCTAAAAGCTGAGCCACTCATAGCTTTTTTGAATGATGAACTCAAGCTCGAAATGAACACAAATCGAAATGTTTCAATAACTAACGGTGGTACTGTTATTGACGCTATGTTTCAATGGTTTTTAAATACTTTGAAAACACAAGTATATGTGTCATATTTTAGTTATCATAAATTATCATTACCGCTCTTCCCCAAATTCAACATGAATAATTATTTGATAAAAAATTACATTACTCCTTGTGTTAATAATATAAAATTTTCATTAAAGATATAAATATTCCATAGAAAATTATTTCCAATCATACTCGATTAACTTTTTTCAGGATTTAAGTTGCTATTGCGAATTTACCACAATAACATTTCAGATGTTACACATCATATGCGACTACTGTAAGGCTCATTTCTTTTTTTAATTATTTATATAGATAGTTAATTCTAAAATTCTACAATTAAAATCAATAAAAATACTATCCACCTTGTAATATTTTCTAGAAATTGTCAGAAACGAGTATCTCAGAATATTCAGAATGTGTTTCATATTTTAATAAAAATATAAGTGTTTTTTGCTTGAAATTTACATCAGGGAAATTGAAAATTATACTTCTTGAACCATTTACTTATATAATGTTTAAAAACAACATAAAGTAAGTATTTTTGCATTACATAAGGTTTTTTTTTATGATGCTATGTTTTTTATATGCTTAGGAGTTTCTTGTCATATTAAAAATTAAATAAGTTTTATTGTAGTTAAACAATGCAATTTACCTGTATATTTGAATTGATATTTCCATATGAGTAATATCTCTGATTTTTATTACTTTTATATAAATGAATTACATTATATAAATTTATGAGTTTTTTTTACAAATTTATTTTGAAGGTAAACTTTTTATGGATACATTTGAATTCATATATTCAATACCACTGGTTTTGCATAATTTTTAAGTTATGTGTTAATTTTATATCTTGTTTTTATTTTATTTTATTTATTTTTTTAAACCTGAAGAATTTATTCCTATTGCTCTAAAGTATAGGTTCTCAACGTGGGTGTTAGAGGCTTTCAGGGGGGCAGTAAAGGACCCAAAGAAAATTAGGGGGCTTTGAAATGGCACGGAGGGACTTAGGCAGATTTACCAAATTTAGTCTAAGAAAGACTGAAAAAATACGTTGATTATGTACTAACAAAAGTAAACTTTAATACTGCTTATACCTTATGTTGATTGTATGTATTTAAATCATTTCAATATCACACGTATGAAAATTTACACATTTTGGTAATTCGGGAAGTGGATGAAAAATTTAAGGGTTACATTACATTCAGACCTATATTAAATTAAATGATATAGTGCATTTTAACTTCTGTAGTGCACGTGTTGTCTTTGTCTGTGAGCAGTAGGAAAAATGTTTTGTTCACTGTGCATTTCATTATATATATTATCCAAAAAACATAATTAAATATGTTAACCAGGAATTAACGTGTGATTCTTTAAAGCTGAAATTGTCAATTTACATTTATTTTGAAAGCAATAGTTTATTATGAATTACTTTGTATCATCAAAACACTTGCCTATCTTTATAACAGGTAAGCTAAAATTTTTATTCCACTCTTTCCTCTTATTTCCACCTATTCCTCTCTTCCAAGAAATTCACAGTAGCATTTCAATTCCAACAATATCCTATCTATGACTAAAATATATAATATTACACATTTAAATATATTTTTGGCTATAGCTATTTCAGATTCGCAAGTAAAAGAAAGAAAAATTCTCCCAATAATTTGACACACCACAGATGGTAAACAAGTATGGGATATTTTGAAGTCATTACTTTGAAGCAACTTTAAGAGCATGAATACCAGTTTTAATAAATTCTTTGAATTACGTTTTAACCTGGAAAATTGGTCTATAAGCATTTTTTGTAAGAATTAGTGACAAGCAAAACTTAAGTGAAAGAAGGTGGTTTTATAGTTCCCAAACTTAACTCCCAAGAATAGCATTACAGCTAATTAGAAGGTTGCTTTCAGAATATGCTCAATTGATTCAGATGCTTTAGAGATAGTCAGATAAACAAGTTACTCATTTGGAAGTTGAAACATTTTAAAAGCATAACTCATGCAGTTCTGTTAAAACAGGACTTAAATCTAACTTCTTCTAAAAATGCATATAATCTTAAGTCATCTAATTAAAGAGAAATTAATAAAAAACCCTTAAATCTCAACAAACCTGTGTTGACCCCCTAAGAAAATCCAATCATTAAAAAAGAAAATGTCACTTTATGAATATTGTTATTGATGAAGATGCATAAAAAGAAAGCTTTCAATTCCAAAATTTAATTTTGTTTGATTAATCAGTCAATCTGAGCTTTTGAAGTACCTGAGAATGTAGAGCAATTCCTGATTAAGCCTCTTCTCATTTTTGTTACAAGCAAGATTGGTTTCAGAACATCAAGGAACTTTCAACCACTGAAGTAATAAGAGTGCTATGGTACTTTTTGAAGTTATAAGAGCACTTGTAAATGACTTTAATTAACCTTTTCAATACAAAAGGCACAAATGCATGCATACTGCTAGGGCCAGAGGTTTTTTTCGTGAGTGTTACTCCTTGGTTGGAGGGATATTTTGTATTAAAGGGTCTAAATTCTTGAAAAATCGAACTGTATGAATTTTTTTTAATAGTGCTCTGTAGAATATATAAACAACATATGCTTTATATATTTTGCATTGACATACTTTTTTTTTTGTGTGCTGGTTATTTCTTGATTGATACATATTTTTGCTTACAATTGATTTAACATTATATGTTTGAAAACTGAATACGCTCCTTAAAATTCATTTTTATTTTGAAAACAAGAATCTACACACTGTCTTACATTACAATCCTTGCTTTTAAAATAAATCATTTGCTATTTTGGAGGATTTTTGCAGAAACGGGAACAAAGGAAAGCTTTTTTCTTTTGTGCAGACCATGGAGAGATATTTCCTTCTGATATTCAGCATAAAGATGTCTGAAATGTCATTATAATGAACAGTTTAATGTATTATTTGTCTCTATTGCTACTTACATTTTTTTCTGCTATTTCAAGTTCAGTTAAACATTTTTGACACCGACATTGTAACAGTTAAATAAATGTGTACAAGATCTAATTATCCATTAAAAACTAGATTGTAAGCCCAAAACTCTAGCAAAAATAAAAATCTCTTACTTACTATAAACTAATACCACATGCTCATTTAAAGAGCTGTCATTAAGCATGTAATTTGGAAAAAAATCCTTTCCACTTATGTTTGTAAATCAAAATCGATGTGCATGTGAGTAATATTTCTCTCATTTCAAGTAGAAGATTGAATTTAATTGTATCTCAAATCCTATGAACTTACAATGCCATCTATTACAAAAAAAAAAAAAAAAAAATTGAGATTTCAAATGTTCCATTTTACTGGCTTGTATATGTGATGGTTGAAGGTGTAAGGAAATAGGCTGTGTCAAGCATACTTGATGGTCAGGAACTGGATGCATTTCTTGCTGCCATATATACAGGAATGCTAGGCATGAAGGGGCTATAGTCACTCATTTTAAAGATGTGTTCTGTGTTCCTGATATGTAGTGGAATCTAAAAAGTAGAGCTTAATGGATGTTGCTGGATTAAAAATAAGTTGGAAAAATGTGTGTTAAATTTTAACATTGAGTATACCCCCTCCCCCCTGTTTTTTGGCAAGAGATGTTTTGGATAGCCCATAATTATCCTTTATTTAAAAATATAATATATACTTTAAGTTTCGATCTTAATTCACAGAAAACTATGCTATATTAATATTTCTGTGATTAAGAATATTAATAAGAATCGATCAGTGAAAGGATTACAAAAAATAAACATTAAAAAGAAGGGTCAACCTTTTTCTTAGTGAGTAAAGCAGTTAGATTATCTCCAAAGAAAAATTATGTTTACAAATGGGTGATGGCCCTCATAAATCCGTGATTTTAAGAAAAATCATGGATTTATGGGGGCCATCACCCATTAATTCCTTGTGGGGATGTAAAGATTTTTTATTAATTATTGATCATCATTCAAGGAAAATATATGTATTTACACTTAAACATAAAAGTGATATATTTGCAATTTTGACATAAATACCTATGTTAAGATAGAAAGAAAATCATGAATGAAACTTAATAGACATTGGAATGGAATTTTGTTATTGAGACTTTGAAAAAATTTTAAGTGAATGGGGTATTAAAAGTGAGAGAAGATCTATATGCATGTCATGCAGAATTAAATGGTTTGACTGAAAATTTTAACAGATCAGGTATTGATGGAGTTAGAACTATGCCTCACAATAGTGGTTTGATACCAAAATTTTTATCAGAAGCATTACTTGGCTATTTATACACTAAAAATGAATGTATTAACCAACCAATTAACAGGAAATAAAACTATTGAAATATAGATGGGCTATAAGCCTTCCATTGTTGTATGTTTGGCTCATTAGCATGTGTTTCCCTTAAAATTAACAGGAATAAATTACAGCCTGAAGCAAAAAATTGAATATTTGTTGTTTATACAGTGCATATTGAAAAAGGATGCAGAGTATGGTTACTAAAAGAGGAAAATCATGGAAAGCATTCACATTAAATTTGATGAAACGGAAAAAAAAAACAGTATAAAAACAAGTAAAATTCAATACCATTATTATGCTTTGTATGAATATAATCAAAACTTAGTCTATTTTAAGGTACAAAACAGAAAGGCATGTTTTTTAGAAATTCCTTCTTCATTAGATATTTCAACTTGTACAAGAGTAGAAAAACCCAACAAAAAATGATGGAGCAGACATGTACTATTATCCTTCTAACAAAAAATAATTTAGATTAAAAAAAAAAACGTGGAAAGCCACGCGATAGAAGTGAAACTTCTTTGGCAACGTTGGCTGTAAATGCAGAAATAGATCTAATTATATTAAACTGCTGAGATAACTTTAATCAAATAAAATTCGGACTTCATTTATTGTATGAAAATATTTTTATTCAATTTTTTGCATCATCATTTTCCAAGAAAGACACAATAGGTGTGTGGTAACTAAAGTATGATATAAAAACCCTCGATTGTAATCATTCAAGAAAATGTGAGAAAACTGCTTCAATAGTGGTTCCGTATATTCTTTTTCCTTCTCTAGAATCAGTATTCATTGTCAAATTCAGTGTCCGTTTCAAGAATTCAATGAGTGACTTTGCTTCTTCTGAAGCAAAATTAACAAAGTCTCCAATTAAGATAATCGGCTTTTAATCATCATTGGATCCAATGATTGCAGCAGCCTCTGACGTGTACAGCACTAAAGCTTTCTGGATAAAGATGATAAAAGCTGCGACAGAGCTACCTGGGATATATAAACTTTCGCCTGGACTTGCTGCTAGTTTTCTTTTCTTTTTTTTTTCTTTCACGAAACTCTTTTCCTCTTTTTGAATTTGTTCTATTCTATCTGACCAGAACTAATTTTGATTCAATGGAAATAAAAATTAATAATATAAACTTAATACATCACTAACAGAAGTCACTGTGTTTGTTTACAAGACGCTATCCGTAGCGATTCTGGCACAAACGTTAGTGACATATACACAATGCCCCAGGCACTCCCGAAACGGGAAGAGCCATATTCTGGTAATATTTTGGTTGCGTTTATTCGTTGAAAACGGCATGTTTATTACATAAAAACTACGAAAATACGCCACTCGAGCTTGTTAAGAGAGTAGCAAGGGTACCCATTTAATGTCACCAACACCTAAGCGCCTTTCGCCCATAGAAGCAAGATATGCTTTTGATGCACCCTCCGCTCTCTCTTCCTCCTGCTTGCTATCTCCTCACTATGGCGACGTTTCGGGGGGGGGGGTCACTACTTATGTTCTCTTTTTCACTGTTATGCAAAACGGGGTAAATTTCCCATTCACTCCTGACCGCAAAGAAGTTTCTCTTCAATAAATGAAGCTAAAAAGTATTGTGAAAAAAGGCAAATTAGCTTTTGATCTTGATCAGTTTAGTTTTAAACCTACAATATAATGAATCCTCATTCTGAACAGGAATCCAATAGTAAGGAAGAAACTAGCTCAGATTCTTTAGAGGGAACAGTTGAAGAAAGCTTTTTAAATAATTATATTTATCATAAAATATACATCACTGGAATCCAGAGAAAATTTATAAGAACTCAAAATTTTCCAATGAAAAATGTGATAAAGTGTTAAAAAAAATTAAATGAATCCGAGATAAAAAGGTTTGTTATCTAGTTAAACCAAACTCACTCATTTCTAGATTGTAAGTATAATTACTTAATATTGAACATGAGAAAAATATTGTAAAGGAAATAAAAAGCTGAACTAGTAGCTCAAGAATATAAGCTAAGATCAGGTACTGATTTTAATTAAGTCTGCTGCACTAGTAAATTTTATCTGAAAATTTTTATTCCTTTTGTTGGTGTGTGGAGCCATACTCAAAAAAGATGTAAAAGAGATGCTTATTTATAATGAAGAACATGTGATAAAAGGGTGTGAAGATTATACTTTCATGTTACATAAGAGTATGCTCTGCATCAAAATGGCAGAGAATGGAGCTTAAAATTTAATCAAATTTATTAAATCTTGAATATTGCCCAAATGAACTTTGTGGTAGCTTGTATACTAAAAATAATTGTATGTTGATAACTGTTAGTCACTAAAGCACAAGTTATTAGTTTTCTTACCCTTTCTGCTGAACTTAAAAAAAGTATGCACAACAGTTTTGAATCACTCCCAAATTTTCGTCATAAGACTGGGTGGCATATGGTTTATCTATGATTTGGAGGTGGATTTCATTCTGGTCACAATTTTGATTGGTATTACTGGCATGCATTAAGGACATGTCATTATGACAGAGATTGCTGACGGAGGCAGGCTTTGCATTGCATGCTGTTATGACCATGCTTAATGCATAATGATGTCATTGCAGTGGATAGTAAAATCAAGCACATGACATGGCAATGCTACATTAGTACAGCCCCATCTTGCAGGTAATTACACGAAAGTATCAATTATGCTTTGTTCATCAGAATATATACCATCAGATTGTAATATGTTCTTTAAAAAATCTCCTTTATGATCACTTGTCAGTTTGAATATGCTCTGTGCATTGATGCCGCATGCTTTGAATGTAGCTGACAATCGAATAATTTCAAATTTTGAATTTAGAGCTGCAAGTGAAATATCATGTGACTAGTAATGGCATTAGTTTGTGCAATTTTGATTTGAAATTATGGGCCATTTGTGTGTGAATTTCCATAAATATGGAAAAGAAATGAAAAATAGGGAACATTGAATATGTAAAAGCAATAGGTATATCAATATTTCATGATCGGGTCAAGTAATAAGGCAATGTACATAATTTGCAATGAAACAATATTAGTCCACAAAAAAATACTATATAAAACATCATGAGTCTTAGCATTCTCAGAGTTACTCCAAATTACAGTAAGCTTATAAATAGAACAATATAAATCTTTTAGATGCTGGTTAAAATTTCGTTAGTTATTGTTTAAAAATGTAATTCCAGAACGACAAGCAACTTGTTCTAGTTTCCACGTGGCTCATCAATATAGGAAACCAATTATTGACAGCAAATTAATCAAGGGTTTCATTAAAGCAGCAATACAGAAGAAAGGTACAAAAAAAAATATTTTTTTAACATTAGTTTGTCTGAATATGAAGCTTTAACAATTATTTAAAAAAAACTCATACCAGTTTTTGTAGAACTCTTAATGGGAAAACATGGGAAACTGTTTATTGATAGTGAACTATCCACTTGTATGATTTCAACTATAAAAGAAATGTGCCCACACAGATGAAGCTAATATATTTAAAAATATTATTTTGTCAGCCAATGTTGTGACTCTAAAAACAGATAATATTGCTGAAAATATATTAAAAGATGGTCTTTCAAAAATTTTTAATAGTAGAGATTCTTTTTAGCTCAGGGTAAGTCTATGATCATTTAGATACTATTCAGGTGCCACTCTTTTTGTTCGAGGGATACATAAAAATAAGAAAGCGTTTGTAAAAAGAATTGATCTCCTGACTACTGTTAGAAGGTATTTTTAAAGTTTAAAATACTGGTTTAGAAAAACATAAAGTATATCACTATTAATGGTGACAGGAAAAAAAATGGGTAATTGCTCTTTTATCAAATGCTATAAAAAAATGTTAGTTCAAAGTGCATTTATCAATAATTTTTATGATAAATAATTTAACGTGTTAGAAGTTTTAAAATTAGTCATTATCTGTTAATATATATCATATTTGCTTATTCATCATCAATTTTGTGAGCCTTATTAAAAAGATTAAAAATTTAATTTGATATTTTTTATTAACATTGTGTTTTGTAACTGCACTTAATGGCATCCACAAGTTAGCAACTGCGACTATTCAGCAATTGTAGACACAAGAAGTATATATTGCAGTACACTGGCATAGCTGTCTTATAGTGTTAAAGGTGAATTTTTTTAGCTCTTAAGCAGTAAGCACAAAATTTTCTTGTATAAAAGGAAACATCCTCTGGCTGAATCCTAATAAGAGAACATCCTAAACAAAAACAGATATGGTAGTTATTGATTAACACAAATTTAAATAACATACAAATAAACTTAATTTAAAATTGCAAGAGGAAAACCAACTTTTTCTTGATTTGTTCTCTATTAAGTCTTTTCATTCAAAATATTGCTTTGTTTCAATCTTAATTTAACAGATAAAGTTTTCACAAATTTTAATATGTACTAAACAATTGGGCTGCAGAGATTCACATTTCCTGAAGATTTTGCCTTTTAAGGTTTAAAAATAAATTCTTAGCCTCACTTTTCAGATTTTGATGCAGTTGCAAACAATATCAAAATTTTTAAAGTTTCTTTTGTCTTAGACAGAAGTCCATGGACCAGAATTTCAAATGGAAATGATTGATTTTCAGTACATTGATATTTTGAAAGCTAAAAGCAGTCTCTCTTAATTCAATTTGATTGAATGAATTTATATTTACGTGTGGATTTTCTCCTTTTTTGGAACTTCTTATCTATGTGGGGGGGGGGGACATTCTCCTAGTGAAATGTATAAAATAATATTTGCAGATGCAAGTTAACTGATGATCACTTCAAGTCGCAGCTCATAATTTCCATTAACAAATTTGATCCATAATTGCAAATAATTCCTAGTGAAAAATTACAGCATTATAATTTTGATAAATCTCAAAAATTGTGATTATAATGTCTAATTTTTCTTTGTGAGTTAGTTACCTATGCATGTCGCTTATGGTAAGCTTTATGTATAATTAGTTACAGTTAAAATGTTGTTTCATAATGTATGTCAGGTATTGTGTTTCTTAATTGGTTTGTATAATGTACTTACCTTGTAAATTTTATAATGTTATAATATATTATATATATAGATATAAATCTGTGCAGTAGTACTGCTCACAAGCCAGTGTAGGCCCACAGGTCATAGTTTGGACTCTTAATATAGAGTAGGAAGTCTTCAGTGTTGAGTTTTTTTTTATATATAATATTTTTACATTGAAGTTTTAAGGATGTTTAATAACTGACTAATTGTTTTAAATCAAACAATAATTATTTGCACAATTTTCCTGAAGACAATTTCCTGCTGACAATTGTTTTTTTTTTCATATGTGTAAAATATAAATATATATTTAATAGGATTACAGTTACTGGCATTTACAGAGCAACTCCTTCTCGCATAAATCCAAAACAAAGAAATTTAAAAGCAGTTTATAGAACTCATGTTGATGTCATTCATTTTCGTAAAGTGGATTCTAAAAGACTGTATGAAGATATCAGTGATGGGTAAATAATTTTTTTAAGCATTTATAAGCTTGTGTTGTTTGAGATCAAAATTAAATGAAAATTACTAAGAATGTGTTTTAAATTTCTTTTATTTTAGAGTCGATCTTCGCTTTACACCGGAACGAATTGAGAAGTTAAAAGAATTATCTCGACTACCAGACATTTATGAACGACTTGCCAGAGCTTTAGGTTAGTTTTTACAATTGTAAATGCATTGACATTGAATTGTTTCGATATTTTTTATTATATCTGAAAATTAAGTAATAAATGTTAGGATAAAATTTTGTAAATATTTTTTAACACATTTGTTATTCTTAAGTCTTATCACGATCATACAGCTTATAATCTTGTTTGCAAATTTAATTTATTTTGAATTGTTTTTTTATTATTATTATTATTTTAAATATTTACATTGTCATATTGTGAACTTTTTAAAAACATATTTTTTGAACTGATTGTTTATGTCAAGGGCTCCCCTCCTTGGAGACTTCTGAATCCTAACTATAAGTGTGTACACCCTCATTTATGAATTTTGAGCATTTTAATTAGTTTTACTGATGGTTTTTTCCCCTTATAATTATTAGTCGTTTTTTAAAATTAACTACTGTATTTCAAACAACATATTAATTCTGTAAGATATTAAATAGGACCTGGTTAAATAGATCAGCTTTATTAATGAGATTTTTGAAACTGGTCTTTTGACATATAAGCATTTTATTATCTGGCTTAAGTTTTTTTAGAGTCACAAGGATCAAATCTCTTTACTCTATCAAGTCAGTTTGATTTTTTGTTAAAAATTTGTTGCTTAAAGTCATACTCCACTGTAAAGTGACTGGGAACAATTATCTAGAAAATACAAGCTTTTGCAAGGAATTCACTTAATTTGACATCAAATTTATGGATTTCTTTTTAACATTGATTTTTATAATTATGTAAAATTGCTAAGTTGTTTTATGCTATAATCATTAGGTAATTTAAAAGAACTGAAATTTAAGAATGAAAAAGAAATATATATAAATAACTATGGTAAAAAAACTTTTAAAAATTAGATTTATGTTTTGCCTTTTTCATTTACCTATGAATGTAACTTATCCATAAATAACAAAAAGAAATGTCAATTTCAAGTAAAAACTGCAGCCATAAGAATTGACAGAGTAATTCTTAAATTTGACAATTGACCTTCAAGCAATCTTCACCAAATATTAAAGTGATAAGTAATTATTTTACTTCTGTCATTTAAAGTGAAAAGCCATTTAGCATAACTATGTAGGAGATAAAATACGAAATTCCTTTCTTTTTCATAAAAAAATAAATTCACATAAAAATGAATTGTATAAAATATGCTGCTTTCTAAAGGATAGCAAATTCAAAATATTATGCTAATTTTGGAGCACCTTTTTAATTGAAAAATAGAGTTTTGATTTTATATCTTATTGGATAACATGCATAGACAGCCGTTATATTTCAGTGTAATAAAAAAAAGCTCATTTTATGTTTAAATATTTTGTGTATGCTTAAGTATTATATTAATCAATTTTCAAAGTGAGTAGCTAAGAAGAAGAAAAATCTTCAACATAAAGACTTGGTTAATTTACTGCTTCTTGTAAAAAGTGGAATAGCGAGCAATATATATTTTGTTAAGGAGTTAAACTGTGAGTTATATAATGTAATAAATAATGATAAAAATATACTTTTTCCTCCAAATGTTGGGCATATCAAAGAATCCAAAGGAATTTTACATTCAAAAGTGATTAGTTTCTTAGTGTAATTTTTGTGAATATTCCACAATAATTCAGTTGTAATGAGTGTATGATGTGTTATTGAAAATGATTAGATTGTTTTAGCAGTCGTATCTGTGTTGGTCTTTGACATATTAATTTAATTTTATAATTAAATATATATGTAAAAATCCAGTTTTTAAATGTTTAAAATTATTTACAAATGAATACTGAAAACAATTTTATATGTACGATGTTTTGTTTCATCTACACTATTAAAATCCGGAGGTAAACAAACGTATGTACCTATCTATCTGTATGTATCTGTCTATTCTATCTATGTATGTATTCTATCTATGTGTGTGTCTGGGAATGATCCGGGGAAGCTGTTTTGACCATTTATATTCCGATATTGCAATTAGTTAAAAAGATATTGATTAAAAACCTTAAAAAAAAAAAAAAAAACGTTTTTTGGTGCAAATTTTGATTTGTCTCCATTGTTGCAGCAATGTTATTGTTACAATAATGACAAAAGTTGGCGTTGAAAATCGGTATTCAGCCAAACTTGGAATTTCATGACGTTGCTCTATTGATTAAATTAACTCACTCTGTTTAAAAATAAATGCTTTTAACATGTGACTAACTTGAAATGTATTATTAAAATCCCAAATTCTAAAATGTTTTACATTTTTTACAAATTTCTCTGCATTTCTTGGATTTAAATTTAAAAAATGGAAAGTTATGACTTTTTTCAAAGTAGATTGGTAAATTGTATATATGTTTCTAGACAATGCTAAGTTAGACTGAGATGAAATATTGTAAAAGTTATTCTAAAAATTTAGGAAATTTCGTAATTTTGAAATTTGTTTCTATTTTTATGTTTTTTTTTCCACATAAAAATATTTTTAAATAAAGGCACTTTTCCATTTAAAAGAGCCATAGAAATGCAACGAAAAAAATTGCTAAACTCACCAAATGCCAGTAACCTACGATAGAATTGACCAGTTTGTGTATGTGTGGGTGAGGCTTATGGAGCATGTTCAGAGAAAGACTACATTCTGAAACACCATAACAGATAATTTTCTTTATTTAAAAAAAAAAAAAAATTAATGTGAAAAATATAAGAAAATGCTAAAATGTTTTTATTTGATAGTATTATTTTCATTTTGAATGATTTTTATGCAGTGAATTCAAGCAAATGTATGTGTCTAGGTTTACACCCCATACTTCTTTTTTATAGTTACATATTTTTAAGCAAATAACCTAACATCCAGAAATAAGCAGTCATTTTTCATTCATTATTTAATAAAAACGGATATAAATTTATATTTTTTTTTTTTAAAAACTAAATTGGTATTTATTTGTATTATTTATTACAAAATTAATTATTTAACCCATGGTCACTCATGCCTGTTTTTGCTACCTTCGTTACTCGCGGGGTGTAGAGAACACCCCAAACTTTTAACACATGTATTTAAAAGTGAAAAAAATTTTTAGTCAATTATGATTCATTTTTATAAAGTACAAGTTGTTTTTTGTATTATACAAATAAAATTATTAAATTTATTGCATAAAAATGAGACTAACATTAATTTAAACTAAACCTACAAAGTTTTCATTTTAAAATACATTAACTTTATATTATTGCCGGGGTGTTAGAGAACACCCCGCTCGAGTGATCGCGGGTTAATAATAATATCCTACATTGTCTATTTTCTTGTGGATAAAACTAGATTAGTTTTGTAAATTAAAAATCGAAATATAAAGAAAGATCTTATCACTGAGAGAAAAAAGACTGAAAACGAGTTTTATACACGAAAAAGCCTGTGTAAGCCCCGGGCTAAGCTGAGGGAAAAGAAATCTGTCTCTAAAGGAAAAGAAATTGAAGACATTTCAGAAAGGAGATAATTTTAATGACATAAGTATAGAAATCCCTCACATCACGCATACACACTCACCCAGAAGCGCTGGCATCAAGAAGGAAAAAGGAAATTTCCATTGGGATAAAGTTATACTCTTGTAAAAAGCCCGTGCAATGCCGGACTAAATGGAGGGGAAACAAACCCGTCTGACGGGTCAAAGGTATGGAAGAAATTGCGAAAAAGGGAATTTTAATGACAAAATATAGAAATCACACACAACTGTGGAAGTAATGCCATTGAGATGGGAAGAGGAAATTTCTATTAGCAAAAAATTATACACTCGAAAATGTCTGTGCAGGGTCGGGCCATGCAGCCATAACATATGACATAATATGGCACTGAAAATTGATTTAAGGCAAACTGAAATTTTATGACATAGCTCTTTTGATTTAATTCATTCACAGATTAAAAAAAGCTTTTAACATGTGATTAACATGAAATATATCCTTGAAATCATAGTTTTACAATTATATATGTTGTCGTCAAAATCCAGTTCTCAGCCTTACTGGAATTTTATTGACTGATTCCTTCACTTTGATTGAAAAATAACTGCTTTTGATATGTGATTTATTTGAAATATTTTTTATTAAAAGCACAATTTCTAAAATGCAAATATCTATGGATTTTTTTTTTTAATTTAAATTCCAAAAAGAGATAAAACTGTTTTTTAAGCATATTGGTAAATTTTTTGCCTTTTCCAAAGGTTCCAATTTAAATTGAAACGAAAAATTGTAATAATTTTTAAAAATTCACAAAATTTTGTAAATTTCTATTTTTTGACATTTTTTATACATAAAACTGTTTTTTAAAAAAGGTAGTTTTTCGTTTCGGGGAACCGTAAAAATATAACTAACATAACTCTCAAAATCGACCCCTGCCAATAATTATTAATTGTGTATGTGAGAAGCAGAATAACAAGAACAGTTATACACAAGAAAAATCCAATGCAACGAAGGGACATGCAGCTATATATGGATGTAAATCAATTATTTTAAAAAATCGTACAATGGCTGCTTTCTATTGAATAAAATAGAATTATTTTGTAAATTATTAATTGAAAATAGAAATTTGATCTTATCCTTGAGGAAAAAAGAGTTTTATATTCTCGAAAAAGCCCGTACAACACTGGTTAAACGAAGAAAAAGAAATATTCCTAACATGGAAAAGTGGAAAACATTTCGGGGGAAAAAAGGAATTTTAATGACATAAATATAGAAACCACTCTCCTAGAAGTGCTGGCGTCGAGAGGGAAAGGGGAAATTTCCATGATGGTAAAGTAATGTACTTGGTAAGAGCCTGTGCAATGCTGGGATATTCTGACGTGAAACAGACCCATCCGATGAAGCGAAGAGATGGAAGAAATTTCAAAAAAGGGTATATTAATGCAATGCTAATATGGAAGTCACAAACACACCAGGAACAGTGCTTACACCGATACGAGAAGGGGAAATTTTATAGGCAAAAATATCTATACACTTGAAAAAGCCTGTGCAACGCTGGGCCATGCCAGCTAGTCTACACTATTAAAATGTGTAGGTAAATAAACATATGTATCTATCTATGTGCGTCCATCACCTCACGAACCGCACCGCACAGAAACTCTCCGAAGGTACCAAAAGATTGGGAATGATTCGGGGAAGCCGTTTTGACCATTTAAATTCTGATATTGTAATTAGTTAAAAAGATATTAAGGGGACATGGTACGATTTAAGCAAAAAATTTCAATTTAAGGATTTTCAAAAAATTTTTGGTTTCCTTTTATGTGTGTATTTTATGTAAAACAGATTTGTGTGCTCAAAATTTCATAAAAAGCTAGGCATTTAATTTTTAAGGAAAAAACTTCAAATTTGTGAAGTGATTTTAAAATGCTACTCCTACAAAAATTTACGTACACCCATGAAATTTGATTTACAAGTACCTCAAATTATGCATAACAAAAGTTGGTATGGGTTTTGCGATAACATGATTGGTGTTTGTACAATACTTCTTTTTATGAAGGCATATTGAAAATTCCTTAAAAAATTTACAAATTCTGAGTTCAATTATTTTTTAAAAAATAAGTATTGCTTTTATTCAAAAATGCATACCAACTTTTGTTACATGTACTATTAGCAATAAGTAAAAAAAATTCAAAGCATTAGGCGCAGTAGAAAAAAAGCCTTAGGATTTTATATGAAGACAAACTAGTTGTTTTATCTTTCCGAGATAAGTAAGTTTAAAGTTTTGATTTGCCATAGGGATGTGAATAAAAATGCACGCAAAAGCTATCATAAATTTTTTTTTTTTTTTTTAGTTTAGAGCTTTCAAATTTTGTTAGGTTATAGAAAGGTATATAAAAAATAATTTAATCTAAAAAAATTTAATTTGATTTTTTGACCGATTTTTGTCAGTTGAATCGTACTGTGTCCCCTTAATTAAAAACGTTTAAAAAACTGGTTTTTTGACGCCAACTTTGATTTGTCTGCATTTTTACAACAATGACAAAAGTTGGCGTTGAAAATCGGTTTTCAGCCAAACTTGGAATTTCATGATGTTGCTTTATAGACTGTATTAATTAACTTTGCTTAAAAACTAAATGCTTTTAACATGGGATTAACCTGAAATATATTATTAAAATCCCAATCCTTACAATGTTTTACATTTTTTACAAATTTCTATGGGGGGTTTTTTTTGTAAATTCCAAAGAAAAAATAGAAAATTACAACTATTTTTCAAATAAATTGGTACATTGTATATCTTTCTCAGCGCTGCCAAGTTAGAACAAGATGGAATATTGTAAAACTTCTATAAAAAATTTATAAAATTTTCTAATTTTGGAAATTTTCTATTTTTTTGTTCTTTTGCAAAAAAATATTTTTAAAAAAAACGCTTTTTTTCAAGGGGCCATAAAAATGCAACGAAAAAAATTGCTAAAATCACCAAATGCCAGTAATAATTAATAATGGTAAACCTGCAACAGAATTGACCAGTTTAAGAGCTCATGGAGCATGTGCAGAAAGACAACTTTCTGTTACATTACAATTGATATTTTTCTTTATTTAAAAAAAAAACGATTTAGAATATAAACTTAGAGAATATAAGAAAATGCTGAAATGTTTTCATTAGATAGTATCATCAGTAGTTTGAATTTTTCTTTATACAGGGAATGCAAACAAAAGTCTAGCAAAATAAATTGAAGACATTTTAGAAAAGACAATTTTAATCACATAATTATAGAAATCTCTTACATCGTGCATACACCCTCAACCAGAAGTGCTAGCAACGAGAGGGAAAAAAGAAATTTCCGTTGGGATAAAGTTATACTTTTAGAAAAAGCCTGTGCAACGCCGGGCTGAATGGAGGGAAAACAGACCAGTCCGACGGAAAAAAGACGTGGAAGAAATTTCAAAAAACGAGTTTTAATGACAAAATATAGAAATTATACACAAACAAGGAAGTAATGTCATCAAGAGGGGAACAGGAAATTTCCAATGGCAAAAAGTTATGCACTCAAAATAGCCCGTGCATCGTCAGGCCATTAATTCATAACATAGGCAAAAATGACAAAAGTTTGTGTTAAAAATTGTTTTAAGGCAAACTGAAATTTTATGATGTAGCTTTTTTGATTTAATTCATTCACAGATTAAAAAATAAATGCTTTTAACTTGTGATTAACGTGAAATATATCCTTGAAATCATAATTTTTCAATTACATATGTTAACGTCAAAATCCGGTTCTCAGCCAAACTGGAATTTTATTTTGACTGATTCATTCTTTTTGATTGAAAAATAACAGCCTTTAATATATGATTTATTTGAAATATTTTTTTATTAAAAACACATATTCTAGCATGGAAATATCTATGGATTTTTTAATTAAAATTCCGAAAAGAGATAAAACTATTTTTTAAGCAGTTTGGTACATTTTTTACCTTTTCCAATGCTTCCAATTTAATTTTAAAAAAACATAGTATTGTATAACTTCTTTAAAAATTCACTAAATTTCGAAAAATTTGACCTTTTTTAAACATAAAACTCTTTTTAAAAAAGGTAGTTTTTCGTTTTGGGGGACCGTAAAAATACAACGAAAATAATTGTCAAAATCGCCACCTGCCAATACTAATTAATAGTGGTAAACCTACCGCAGAATTCAAGAATTTGAGGGCTTTTAGTGCATGGAAAGACAACTTTCAGAGAGTTCATGAGCAAAAATATTCCTTGTGTATGTGAAAAACAGAATAACAAAAAACAGTTTCACACAAGAAAAATCCTGTGCAATGCCGGGCCATGCAGCTATATATGGATGTAAATTAATATCTTTTTAAAAAACTAAAATAGTTTTGTTTTCTATAATTCATTAATAAAGTAATTATTTTAAAAAATCATAGAATGGCTGCTTGCTATTGGAAAAAATGAGATTAGTTTTGTAAATTATTAATCGAAAATAGAAATTTGATTTTATCCCTGAGGGGGGGGGAGGAAAGAGTTTTTACTCGTAAAAGCCCGTTCAACACTGGGCTAAACGAGGAAAAAGAAATATTCCTGACAAAGAAAAGTGGAAGTAATTTCGGAAAAAAGTGAATTTTAATGGCATAAATACAGAAATCACTATCCTAGAAGTGCTGGCGTAAAGAGTGGAAGGGGAAATTTCCATTGGAATAAAGTGATGTACACGGTAAGAGCCTGTGCATCGCCGGGCTAATCGGATGGGAGATAGACCCATCCGGCGGGTCAAAGAAGTGGAAGAAATTTTGAAAAAAGGATATTTTAAATATTGGATTGTTCGGTAAGTAATTTCGTTTTTTCCCTACAGAGGATTTAATTGTATTTTTTTGCACCCAACTTCACATTTAAGCCGTATAATTTTTATATGCTTTGAGAGTTCATATAGAAAGGCTTGTGTGTGAAAAATGCCAATTAATTCTATGCAGTAGTTTTTGGTTGGTGCCCTTTTAAATATGGAAAGTGATAAGCAGCATTTTCGACATATCTTACTGTTTTACTTCGGAAAGGGTAAAAATGCTGTTCAAGCCAGAAAGAAATTGACCAATGTGTATGGAGAAGGTGTGTTGACAGTACGCCAGTGCCAGAACTGGTTCGCTAAATTTCGATCCGCCAATTTTGATGTCGAAGATGCACCACGTTCGGGAAGGCCGGTTGAAGCTGATAAAGGCATTAGTTGATGTGAGCCCGCCAATAACAACACGTGAGATCAGATTGAGGTTAAATTTATCAAATTCAACAGTTTGTGACCACTTGAAAGGCCTGGGGTTATCCTCGAAGCTCGATGTATGGGTTCCCCATGTTCTCACGGAGAGAAATCTGTGTCGCCGCATTGATGTCTGCGATTCGCTTCTCAAACATCACGAAAATGATCCGTTTTTGAAGCGCATCATCACAGGGGACGAAAAATGGGTTATACAACAACGTCAAACGCAAGAGGTCATGGAGCAAAAAAGATGAACCGGCTCAAGCTATTTCCAAAGCCGATATTCATCAAAAAAAGGTGATGCTGTCTGTTTGGTGGAATTTTAAAAGAATCGTTTTTTTTTTTTTTTTAAGTTTTTACCGGATAACACAACGATTAATTCGGAAGTCTACTGTCATCAGCTGGACAAACTGAATGATGCACTTCAACAGGAAAGGTGTAGTGTTTCACCAAGACAACGCGAGACCTCACACAAGTTTGGTCACTCGCCAAAAGCTTTTACAGCTTGAATGGGATACAATGCCACACCCACCATATTCTCCAGACCTGGCACCATCGGATTATTATTTGTTCCGGTCACTCCAAAACTTTTTAGATGGTAAAACCTTCACCTCAAATGAGGAGGTCAAAAACCACCTTGATCAGTTTTTTGCCAGCAAAGACCAAAAATTTTATGAGCGTGGAATTATGCTACTACCAGAAAGATGGCAAAAGGTGTTGGACCAGAACGGCCAATATATAATTTAATAAAGTATTTGTTTATTATACGAAAACTGTCTTTCATTTCCACAAAAAAAAAAAAAAATTACTTTCCGAACAACCCAATAGTATATTAATATGGAAATTAAAAACACATCAGGAAAAGCTTACACCAAGACAGGAAGTGGAAAATTTTAATCAAAAATAAGTATACACTTGAAGAAGCCCATGCAACCCAGGGCCATACAGCTAGTTGTTTATTAACTTAATTATTATAACTAGTGTGTGTGTATTAAAGTAGAATGAACTTTTAAGAAATACTAGTTACGAGAATCATAAATTAATGTGTCAAAGAAATATGACTGGAGAATGTAATGTTCTCTTCTATAAATCTGACAGGGATTTTATAAATTGTATCACAATTTGTTACAAAAAAAATTTGCTTTTTTTTTTAAAATAAGAATTACAATATATTTGTCTGGACTGAATTTGTGGCTATTCCATATGCTATTGTTTAAATTATTAAATTTAATGTTTAATATATTTTCAGATTATTAATTTCAGCATTTATTTTTGCTTAAAAAACTTCTAATCTTAACGAAACTGTAATTCCTTTTAGAAAGATGTCATTTGTCTGTTGAGTGATTAATAAAATATTTCATTTGATATATATACTGATTTTGATTGTAATCAATGCTTGAACTGTGATATATTGCAATTGTATAATTTTATGTTGTATTAAATATTTCACTTATAAGGAAATATGTGAATAGTTTCACTTTTTAGTTGTAATTCCTTACTTTCTGCTTTCCAGCTCCAAGTATATATGAAAATGAGGATATTAAAAAAGGTATTTTATTGCAACTTTTTGGAGGCACTAAAAAGGATTTTTCCAATAAAAGCAAAGGGAAATTTAGGTAAGTATACATTATAAGAAATGTAATATGGATGAATAATGAAAAGTTGTGTAAGCTCTGTTATAACAGATAAGAGTACAGTAGATGATAATATTTTAAAAATCTAAAAAGCATACATTCATTGTTAGTATGAAAGAAGTTGATATATTCATTAGTAATTTTTGCTTTTAATCTTGGGCAAATTTTGTGTACCGTATTTTCCTATAAATAATCCGCGGATTATATGTTAAAAAAGCTTCAGATTTTCTTGTGCGTATTATACACCGCCTTGGATAATATGGTAAAAACATTCTCCATCAGAAACGCGTACAATAAAGTTTTGAAAGAAATACTATTTATGTTTTATAAAATAAATAACAGATAGTGCTGAAATCTTTTTAGACTCTGCTGGCGTATTTCAGCCACAATCAGTTTTGTCCAATTACGTTCAAAAACAAATTAAGTTCTTTGGGAGAATATTACAGTTGCTAGTTGCAAACGTCATTTCGCATTCTTTCTTGGCCTAAGATGTTTTGTCCTGAAAATATTTAAGTTCGTATATTGTCATGTTGAAGCAGAAGCGTGTAAAATTCACAGCTGAATTTTGAACTAAATGTTATAGAAAAGGTTACCAAAGTAGGAAATAGGGAAATGTGGAGGGAAAAAGAACAAGGCTTATATTTTTTTAAAAATGTGGCCCAAAGCTTTTTAATTATAAACTTGATGAAGCACATCCCATTTAGAATGTTAAAAATGTCCTAAAGTTCACATCTGCAATTAATACCTGCAGGGCTGACAAATAAATTAGAGCCTTTAGATGTTGGAATTACTGGATATTAACATCGAAAGTTTAAAAATTATGGTAACAATAGATGGGGTAGAAAAAAACATTTTACAAAAAAAAAAAATTCTGTACAATTTATAATTTTAATCATTTTGTGTATTTTTTTAAATCTGACTCTACATTATCTGGCAGTATATATTTTGGATAATTCTCTGTAAAAATTGCAGTGGATTATATGGCGCTGTGGATTATGCAACATTTTTTTATTTTTGCACTCGGGAAAAAAAAGGCTTTGTGGATAATACACCGCTGCGGATTATATGCAGGAAATACGGTACTTTTAAATCGTGTCTTAGCATTTCATGCGTTAAATATATTAAATTTATGGGGGGGGGATTTTAACTATTAAAAAAATTAGGTATAAAAGAGCGTAATGTAATTTTAATGATGCTTGAAAATTAATTAAACATTCAAGCCCATTTTGTGCTTTCAGTTTGAAGGGATGTAGGAATTAGAAAATGGAATTGTTTTACTTTATTTTCGGATAAATTTCTACAATATTAATCTGTGTTTAACTAAAATAATCTATTATACTATACTTTTTAATGCTAGCATATTTTAAATTAATTAGTAATTTATTAAATATTCATTTATATATTTTTTAGGGCAGAAATAAATATATTGCTCTGTGGTGACCCTGGTACTAGTAAGTCACAATTGCTGCGATATGTGTATAATCTTGTGCCTAGAGGGCAATACACTTCAGGTAAAGGATCTAGTGCTGTTGGTCTCACTGCTTATATTACTCGTGATCCAGAAACAAGACAGCTTTGTTTGCAAACGTAAGTATTTTCCCCTCTTTTAAACTTATGTGGTTGATATTTGTGTGAATTTAAATATATCTTGTATTTATTTAATATTTTTCAGGGGAGCATTAGTGTTGAGTGATAATGGAATTTGTTGTATTGATGAATTTGATAAAATGAGCGATAGCACCCGTTCTATTCTCCATGAAGTTATGGTAAGTAATAAAAAAAATTATCTTTGAAAGTTATATTTATTTTATTAGTTACACATAATGTGAAGGAAGTGAAATTGATTAGAATTATATATTTGGTATTTTTAAATTTTGATGCTTGTATGAATGAGAAAAATGAAATTCCTATCACATAGGCTTTAGTTGAAATTTAACGTTGATTTAAGGTTTTAATATGTTTTTTGTAAACTAAATTAAAAGCAGAATATATTATATATGTGTGTATATAATATTTTTCTTTGCTCGTTTTAAATAAATTAAATTATTAATATATTTTTCTCCTTGTTGTGCATGAAACATTTTGCAGCATGTGCATATATGTTCATATTTTGGGGCACTTTCTGAAATGGTAATAATTATTCATTTTTTACAGGAACAACAAACATTGTCCATTGCTAAAGCTGGTATTATTTGTCAACTAAATGCCCAAACTTCAATTTTAGCTGCTGCTAATCCTGTGGAATCACAATGGAACAAAAATAAGACTATCATAGAAAATATTCAGTTACCTCATACACTTCTTTCAAGGTTTGTATGTAAAAAGATTAAATGTCTCTGTGCCTAATTTCGTACATTTTAATTTTTTGAAATACTACAAAAATTAACTTTTCTTGTAATGCTTAAAATAAAATCATGAATAAAAAATATTTTATGTATCTGAGAATATATGCTGAAAATTGTTATTAATTTTTTATTCATTTCATAATATATAAATCTGATAAAATTGAAAGAATGTGTTTTGCAGTACACATGAAGCTTACATTTTTTTAATGTAATTTTATTAAAAATTTATAATCTAAAGATTTAAAAGTTCTGACACCAAGAATAAAACTGAAGTGGTTCAGTTTTATACTTTATACAACTTTTTGTTAAAACTATTTCATTGCTATTAAATTTTATATCCCCTCTTGATTTTTTAAATTTCATAAATTATATACCAATAACTTTTTTGTGTTTAGATAAATTTTAAAAAATATATACCATTGTTTAATTCATTTACAATTTTTTAACCAAATTTACTAAAGTACCAAAATTATCAATTTTTTGTGCAAAATATTTATTGAATTTTTAAAGTAAAGCATTGTTTTAGATCATCATTAATCGTTGGATTTGGATTCAAAATAGTTTTTAAAAAATGTGACATATACAAATGTTTTGGTATTGTTATATTAACCAACAAAAACATCTGTAATTAAGGTTAAACATTATTGGTATTTAATTATGTATTTTAAAACTGTACTTAATTTTCTGCTTCTTAGTGTTGGTAATCTGGTTTTTAAATTTGTATGCATAAAATTTTTATTGTACTTAATTTAGGTTTGATCTAATCTTTTTAATTTTGGATCCTCAAGATGAAGTATATGATAGGAGACTAGCACGACATTTAGTTTCTCTATATTACAGAAGTCTAGATGAAGAGCAGGAGGAACTTCTGGTTTGTTCTCTTTCTATTATATTTGGATAACTTTTTTAAAATATTTGTATTGATGGAAAAAAATTAATATTTTTATTGTTTGGTAATTTTTTTTTCTTTGAAGTTTTATGATTGTGCCAGAAATAAGTCAAGAATTTTCTGTTGGAGATCATATTTAGTTTTTTGCAATCTAATAAATATATATATATTCATTAATTATACAAGACTTCCAAAATAAAATTGTTTATTACAAAAACTAAAAGTATATTTTCTTTTCCCATTGGTAGTAAGTGCTGATTATTTGGGGGAAATAATATAATTTTAGAACCATGATTAAAAAACAACAAAATATGTGTGTAAATTTCATTTAAATATTTTGACACTTGATACATTGTTTGATTTATTGTTTTCATTGCAATTATTGATCTACAGTTTTTTCCCTCTGAATTATCATATTAGATGTTATGCATTAAGTATACTTTGTATTCTTGTGGAAATGTTTTGAATTTCATTCTTTTAAGATTTAGCTTCCTGGATCAGTGTTCATATTTAAAATATACTTTTTCTTTGGATATTTTTATTCTTGCTTTTTCTAAATTTTGCCAATCAGCAGTTTAATTAATAATTTTTGTTTTAGATATATTAAAAGTAAATAATTTTGTGAAAAGGGCCTGAAATGTTAGTACTTTATCAATCCTCATTTCAATATTTGCTCCACATATGACTTAAAACTAATTTTTAGTAAAACGGTTACAATTTATGAATAACTTAGGTAATATAGCAATAAAACTTATTTATAAATAAAATTATGATTTTATTGGATAAAAGTTTTGAATAAAGTCTGATTAGAAGTAAAGTCGTATCTCCATTTTACAATCCTCTGTTTAGCCAATTTTTCTATTTCACCAACTTTTTCCTGGAACCAAGAACATTTTTTCGTAAAATAACCTCCAGATTGTGAAGTGTATTTTCTATTTAACACTTTTTCTCTTTTGATTCGATTTCGTTTCTCCTTGTTTTAAAAATATTTCTGGATATTTCAAATTATTCTCTCTCTTAACAGATTTTAAGGACGCTTTGGGTGATGTATGCTAAAAATTACATTGTATGTTTGAAAAATTATATTGTATGTACAATTATTTGTTAACAATTAGAAAATATCATTAAAATTCATTAATTTAATATAAAATTATTTTTTTAAGTTGAAAATACAGTGTATTCCTGCATAATGTGGGTTTTTTCCCCTTGCAGATTTCTTTTTGATGGGTAAGATTTAGAAAATAAATAGACATTAATTTGTAAAAAAAAAGTGTGTGGATAATTAGTTTTTTCATAATATGTATTGTTCATGAGTTTAAAATGTTTTATATAGTTCCTAAAGTACATTAAAAGATGAATCTCTAATTGACAGATTTTCCACATGACGAGCTTTTTTCAGGATTTATCAAACTTTGTTAAATAGGGGTCCTGTAGTTGCAAAACATTTTCAAAAAGGAATAAATTTTAAGAGTTTTACTTTGTGAGAATATTGTTTATTGAACTGTATTTTTCATTATTGTGACCCCATTTTTTTTTCTGTAGGACTTAAGTGTATTGAAGGATTACATAGCCTATGCTCGAACAAATATTCATCCTAAATTAAGTGAAGAGGCATCTCAGGCTTTAATTCAAGCCTATGTTGAAATGCGTAAAATTGGAACAGGTCGTGGGCAAGTTTCTGCTTATCCCAGACAGCTGGAATCTCTAATTCGACTATCAGAGGCTCATGCTAAAGTCCGCTTCTCAAATGTTGTTGAGCTAATGGATGTGGAGGAAGCTAAAAGGTATTCATAATTTACTACTTATTTTCTAATTTTTTAGGAGTCAGATATTATATTTTCCTGAATTAGTTGCTAATCATCTGCTTGTATATGTAGATTGCACCGAGAGGCTCTTAAGCAGTCTGCAACAGATCCTTCATCTGGAAAGATTGATATTTCTATTTTGACAACTGGAATGAGTAATACTGCTCGTAGACGTAGAATTGAAATAGGTCAGAATCTTAGAAAAATGTTACAAGCTAAAGGCAAAACAACAAAATCTTTTAATTATGCAAAAATATTTGAGGAACTCAAGACTCAATCGGATATTGTAAGTATTATTAAACTTCTTTTCTTTGTGTGTGTTCACAATTATTATAGATTTATAATTTATGTACTTATAACGCATGATATGTTGAATGAAGTTTGCTTTATATTCTCGCTAAAAGTTGTCAAAAACTATTTAATGGTTTTAACGTTAGCTGTCCAGATTAAGTGTATGTATTTACTTTCTTGCAATCAAAGTTTTTAAGAATTTATCAACAAAATAACAATCAAGAGTTGAATTAGAAATTAATTGTTTAATTGCAGCACTCTCTCTCTCTAACTTAATACAGTATTTCTAACCACAAATTCTTAAGGGTTGGGAGAAAACTATCTTATTTTATACAATATAAAGAACAGCTTTTAAGAGCAGTTGCTATCTCATTCAAAAAAAAAATGTAATTATTTCTGCCTGATACAAATTGAGTTAACTTTAACCAATAAGCCCTATAATTTTGGACTGTGGTCAGATGATATATCTGAGAACTAAGTTTGTACGCCATAACAACATGTGAACTTTGAGTCCTAACATATTTAACTGCTTCTGTATGCTATAAAAGCTTTGAAAAAAAAATTCACTTGAAAGAAATATGATAATGTTAATATATCAAACATGATCAAATACTATAATATGAATATTTGCTTTTTTAGTATTAAAAATGAATGGAGAAAAGGTAAGCCAAATATCAACATAAAAAATTTATTGGGTCAATCTTTTGTTCTTTATTATTATACAACTTAAAGTAATCTTTTTCTAATTCTGAGATATGAACATTATTTATGTATACTTTTAAATTCAAAATCTGAATTGGGAAATATACTGTAATAAATTTTCATTT
Organism: Trichonephila clavata; assembly: GCA_019973975.1. Lineage (NCBI taxonomy): Eukaryota > Metazoa > Arthropoda > Arachnida > Araneae > Nephilidae > Trichonephila > Trichonephila clavata. The sequence continues at coordinate 99,945 of BMAO01033699.1, read as the reverse complement.
TTAGACATCTTGAAATGGTTATTATTATGATATCATACCAGTCACTGCAGCGTCAAATAGACTTTATTTGAGCATCAATATTTTCCAAGTTCTATTTTCATTTTAGATCTTTAAAAAAATTATTTCTGTGAAATTCTATTGTTTTCAGTTTTGTTTTATTTGTTTCATACAATTTCCATGTACATTTAAGTTCAAGCATTAAACAGAAGAAAAATTATTTATGTTCTGTAATTATTAAATCTAATATCTTGATTTATCTGCTATTTTATTCTGACTAATGTTCAGATGTCATTCAAAAGATTTATATACTACTTTTCGGGATCAATTAGTTGTAGTAGATTTGTTAAAAAGTCTACAGGCAAGATGTCAAAGGACTTATCAGGAATATGTTGCTGTAAAATTAGTAAAAAAAGTAGATTAATAAACTACTTTTCAGAAAACAATTAGTTGTAGTTGGTTTGCTTTTAAAAAGTCCATAGGCAAGATGTCAAGGGACTCAGCAGGAATATGTTGGTGTAAAAATACATGAGCAATGCCTGTATGCCCATGATTAACCCTAATTCTAAAGGCCTTATCACACATACACGTTTGGTGCAATTTTTGTTCCAATTCGTGCAATTTTTACTCCGTTGCCATAGCAATGGCTTCCGAACAACTTTTTGCCAGTAAGCTGAGAAAGTTGCTTGAAATTCCAGCCAATGGCAGTAACAGTGGTAGTTTCGCATCAGATATGGCATATAATATTTTAATGGTGTACAATATTTTAACGGCGTATAATATTTTAAACATAATGATGCTCCATTTCTGTTTACCCCCATAAACAAAAGTGCCAGCGAAATAAAACATATAATATTGGATGGTTGTTTTTGAAGCAGAAAAATCAGCGAGTAATGTTTCAATGTGGAGAAAGAGCATGGCTGAGGTCAGAGCATGTCGTTTTGTTTACGGTAACCCTTCCTCAGATTCCGCGAAGAGTTGGGTGAAAAAATTGCACAGAAACTTTACGTGTAATACCGCCTTAAGAAGGAAATTTTACTTTAATTTTATAACTGCAACATTGGAGATAAAGACTACAATGTGATTTCCCAAGTCTTCAGCCTCAAAATGAAATTTAGTCTGCATTTTTAGTTTGGTGTTCAAAGTGAAAAGTATCATTTTGATGTTTATAAAACTTAAAAATTTGTGCATAATACATTTATATGAGCACCCCAACACTTGTTTTGATGTAGCTGAAATATTTGACATACCAAAACATGTTTTAGGAAAAACTATTCCTAAAGCAAACAATTTCCTCTGAAAACGACGAATGATTAGGCTGAACAAACCGACAATTAAATCATTATTTTTATTTATCTACATTTTTGTCTCATACTCAACAAGGGGTGTGAGAACTTGAATACACTAAAAAAGGGCTATAACAACAAATCTTGAAGAATGAGAATATCGAGATATCAAGCTCACATTACCAAACGTGACGATTAAGGTACATGAAAAAATAAGGAAAACTAAGAAATATACCTGACTAGCAGATTTTCAATTGGTGTTCAAACAAACAGCTTCAACATACCAGATATCTCTAGCTCTGTTATTAATATTACTACCCCAAGAGAGAAAGCACATGCTTGGTGGAAAGAAGACCCCACCCTTAATGATTTGTAACTAATGAAAAATATCCACCACACACACACAGCTGATCAGTTTAAGTATGACACAGAATTTTAATGAATAAAACAATTTAACTACACTTACCGAAGAACATACCATGCTAATAAAAAAACTTTTCAAGAAAAGTATGCTGTATGTGCAGCTACTGTAAATTATTTTTGCTGATTTCCTGGGACTAAATCCAATCTTCTATTTTTCTCATCATGTAATAAAAAATTTTATGTGTATTTTTTGGAAAGCTATCATTTAAAAACAGGATTAGGTGCATAGATAATTTTTGAAGCATGGCTGAATTCTTTTGTCTTTATGGAATTCCTCTCTTTGAAAATCATTAAAATGAAGTAGAATTTCTTCTGAAATACCAAGTATAAAACATTCTCCTGTTAGTATGATGAGAGTTATTAATATTGTTCTCTCTTCTAATTTTCCATTTTAAGAGAAACCTGCATCAATTATAAAATCTTTACTGGAGTTTCTTTTACATTCTTGGAACCTGGTTTGAGCATTTTTTCCCCCTCCATACTTTCGATATTAAATAGACTATACTTTGCTGTACTCAATTAAGTATATCTCCTATATAAATGATTTTCATATAGGGCTCTAAAAAAGTATTGTGCCAACTCTCATATTTTGTAACTTTACTGCAATAGGTAAAAGCTGTCAGTCAGAATTCAAGAATATCTTAGAAAATTGTTTAACAAATTTTAAATTGTTCAATTTTTTTTACTATAATACTGGTTTGAAGGGTTTATACTTTTGCTTTATACTTTAGATGATCACCAGAGATATGTTTGAAGAAGTTTTGAAGGATCTTCAAGATGATGAATTCATTGTAGTTACTGGAAAAAGTACAATTCGGTTATGCTCTTAAGACTTTTTAATGTATATTATTAATACACAATTTTCTTTCTTTTGTTCACTTTTCTACTGTTTAATATTTTCAAATAACTTTTCATTTAATGATTTTTTTAAAGAAGAGTATATTATGTAAATGTGCCTTATAACTGAGTTTGCTTGTGAATAAATTGCTTTTTGGAGTACAACAGTTTTCTTTTTGTGTTTGTTTCCTGTGAATTTAAAGTTACATATTTTAATTTAAGAATGCCTTAAATGTATTCATATTATTCTTGTTTCGTGAGTATTTGTTTTAAAGTTATTTTATTTTTCATTAAATTCTCTTCCTCCCCTCCAAAAGTTACTTCATATTAACCTTTTACACGCCAATGTTCCAATATTGGAATATCAACTTTGAAATTTTCTGAAAAATCCAATTTTATTCATATGGTTCCATAAAAATTATTTTGAAGACAAAAAGTATGGATGAACTTTTGGGAATTGAAGTATTGTTGCTAAATTAAATAGTCTCTCTGAGAAAAAATTCTAAATAATGCATTTTTTTCTACTTTTGATCGGACAAAATTCGTATAAAATTCAAAATTTAAAAAATATTTTTATTATTTGGTAAAAGTAATTAAAAACGATCATTTTAACTATAGACTGCAAAATATCATTAAAAATATAGGTGGGTTTTTTTTTTTTTTTTTTTTTTTTTTTTTTTTTTTTTTTTTTTTTACTATCGGTTTTGAAATTTCAATGTTCCAAAAATGGAACATTGGCATGTAAAGGTATACTTTTTCACACAATGCAGTTTTTATGTGTACAGTTCACAGAAGAGTGGGAAAAGATTTCTGAACGCTAAAAACTTATAGTATGTGTTGAAAGAAAATATTCATGACTTGACTATCGTTTCGGCTCCCTCTCTCAACTCCCCCCCCCCCCCCTCAACCGTTTCTGGACAATCTCAAGTGAATTTCTCAGCTGCAGCAAAAGTAACTACCACATGCGTTTGTTGATAGTTAGATGTAGCGTATGTCTTATTTGGAGAAGAACGTCACATAATAAGGTTTTATGTTATATTATTTTGTGTTACGTCAGTTAGTGAATATCCATTACGCTGATAAGATGACGCATTCATAGCCACTCCGGACTGTAGAAGAGGCTTTGGAATATTTTTATACACAATCAGATGAGAAGAACCTATTAATATTTGTCAGTTTCTCTTAGAAAAAAGTTGGTGATTTACTGACGAAGATATTGATGAAGATATTTTTCTGTCTGTTCTACCAGTAGATGTTTGTTGCAAAATCGAAATGTTTTCCTAGCTATACATGGACAATAAAAATAGTTTAGGACATAAAAAAACACATATTAAGAAAAAACAATAATATATTTTGTCTTTATTTCTCATTTTAAAAAATTTTGGTAAATCTGTTTTTTTTTTAGTTTTTGCTTTATTATAACTACAGCTTTCAGAATTTTGATATGAAGGTTATTTGTTTATTTCTTAGTCCTACTGATGTTTTCCTTTATTGTTTCTAATAAGTGATTGTAATTTTCTTAAATGTATAAATTCCTGTGTATAAATTATATTTTCAACTTAATCTGCTTTATTTTGGAATTATATCTAAAAGTTTACTTCAGATGTGGCACAAACAGGGGACACCCATCGGTGACCCCCCCCCCCCAACTCTATAGGGAAAAAATGATAGATTTCTCTCATTCACACGCAAACTTTTAGTTCTTTCCCCCATTTTAATTTTTTAGGCCCATTTCAATTGTTTGGCGGGTATCATGCCCCTCCCCCGTACAACGGGGGTTGGGTGAATGATGAAACCCTGTTGGGAAATGTTTAATGACACCTCTAGTTAAGATACTACTTCTTAAAAATGTATATAATAACTGATTTTTGAATTCAATTGTCATTGGTCGTACTCTCTTAAAAAACATGTGAAAAAACTTAATGGTACCCGCCAATGTTCCATTTTTGGAACATGCTAAAAATCTTTAAAAAAAATTTTTTTCTTTTATAGATCTTGTGTTTTAATTTTAATTCGATTTTTATCAAAATTTAGTTTGTTACCTTTCAATCATAGTGCGGCTTTTAAAAGGTTAATAAATGTGGAACACGTGATTTGATACACAGTTACTGTAAAGTAGCAAATTGAGATTTAGGTATTTTCAAAGGTTATGTTAAATCTTAATTTAAGATGCAGTGCATTAAATTTCTATTGGGTTTTGTTTGCATAAAATCTGAGATATAAGATGCTAAATCAAGTAGCATCTTTACGATTGAGGTGTAAATATATTATACAGTAAAATGGAGTACTTGTGTGTTTTGAATTTTGTAATGTTGCAAATTTTTTAAGTAGAGCATTAATTATTTCAACTGAAATTTCTGGTAATTTAAAAATTCAATATTTTTAAATTTTTTTAATTTAATTGTTTGAAATGAATTTAGTATCCTGTATGAAAGAGTAGTTGCGGATAATAATATTGTTCTATAGTTGAAATTCTTTGGTACGTATACATTTTTATAATCAAATCTAAAGAGAAAGTATTTTGTTCAAATAAATACAGAAGAAACTATGAATGTTAAAGGAATTTCATAATAAACAATAATCATTTTTCATAATTTCATACATATATATCCTACACTTATAGAATAAAAATACAAGATGAATATTTAGAAAGTTGCTAAGAAAAAGGTTTTGTTTTCCTCATAGAAGATGCTTGTTAATATTTATCAACATCTCTGCCAGTCTTTCTATTTCATTAAAAAAATGTCTTGTTTTGAAAAACATTCTAAAACTGTTCATCATTATATATTGATTTTTGCATTTCAAAATCTTTAAATTTTTTGCTTATCTCACACTAAAAAGTGTGTTTTAAAGAAAATTTCTTGATTCCACTCAAAAAATATATCTACTCTTTTAATAGTTCAATTCATTTGCAGAAGTTTTTTTAGTCTTATTAATACTCTTTTAGCACTGGAAGTTATATTGTACGAAAACAGGTGTAAAAGTCAATAATTCTGCACAAAAATAGGGAATTCTGTTCTTTCTATGAAGTATTCATTTCTAATATAGTAAAACTGATTTTACTTCTAGAACAGGAGTGGCCAATTCGTGGCACACATGCCACATTGTGGCACGCAAAGACTTATTGAAAACTTTTAAAAATTTTATGAAAATATTATTGAATTAATTGAATTACAATAGAAAATTATCATGAAGAAAATATGTAACAAACAGAAATTGTCAGCTTGAGATTTTAAAGGCGCTAAGCAAGATTTTTTATTTTTTTCAGTAAAGCGCCATAAATCAGATCATGCTCCAAAACTTACAATTCAGCAGCATTTTAACATTCCGAGGAAAATGTTGAGTTACGTTAGACTAAAAAAAAAATTCACTCTCTCTCGGATGATCAAATCTGCCCAAAAAGTCACCCTTTCCCAGAGGCGGTAGCTATTTAACATCTCGAATTTCAGCTTCTCCTTGCAGTGCTGAAGTTTTGTGTTTATATCTATTGGCTGTCAGCCTGATGTCAGATAAAGATTTTTCCGAAGGTGTTGGTTATTTATGATTTCTGTAATGTCAAGAAGTAATTCTGCAATGTATTAGGAGAGCAGTTGTTGATACAGTAGAATTAATTCTATCTGCACAAAGTAGCCGCTTTATAAAGCAGAGGGAGTGAAAACTTGCATCTATGACTAATCAGAATGCTGGATTCGGAGCTTAGAAAATTTGTAGAGTTACATCGGCAAATTGTCTCTAGCTGTCAGAATCAGTGGATTTAAAACTCTGTTTAGCAAGACATTAATCTTTTTCCTTTTTCTAAAATTGTTTTTAGATTTTAACGTTGAGCATAATTGTTTAAAAACTTTTTATTTTCAATATGCTTATGAGTAAACCTTCGACATTGAAAAGAAATAATGAAGAGGATATTGCAGCATGTGATTTTAAAATTATCTGGTAAGAACTATACTTGTTTACACATCAAAATGCTTCCAAGCCTAATTGTTTGATATGTGTAATTTGTATAGCAGTTCCAAAACATTTAACTTTGACCGTGATTTCAATAGCAAATATCCTGACGGATCAAATTTGCGAAAGGAATTTATAAATAAAAAAAGAAATCTTTAGCCAGCCAATAATCTTTGTTCCAGTAGAAAAAAGACGAAATGGAAACTATGGTAAAGGCTTCTTATGAACTTTCCTTGTTGTTAACCCGTAAGAAAAAACCATATTCTGAAAGAGAGAAAAAATAGTTTTCACTCAAAATGTCGAAAATATGGTTGATAAAATAGATTTGTCTAGAAATGCTGTCATGCATAGTATAGATGACATGGGCTAGGATGTTGGAATGCAAATTGTCTCTGGACTTCAAAATTGCAAATACTTATCATTAACTTTGAATAAAAGCTGTGATATCACAGACAATACTCAGTTAAGCATTTTTGTGCTTAACACGAACAATAATTTTGATAGTGTGGGAGAACTTCTTGATTTGCGCCAACTAGTTTTAACTACAGGTGAAGGCAGTTGTAAGGAAATTAAAAATTTAATTGAATTTAACAAAGTAGAATGGTTAAAATTAGACAGTGTTTGCACAGATGGAGCGCCTTGCATGGTTGGCAGAATAAAAAGTTTTGTTTCATTGTTTGAAAATTACTTAGGAAGAAAAGTTTTCAAGTATCATTAAATTATTCATCAAGAAGCTTTTTGTGCCAAGGACTTAAACTTGTCTTCCGTTGTTGACTCTGTGGTGTGCTGTATCAACAAAATACAAGCTCATGCTCTGAATTGACGAAGATTTCGTACACGTTCACCTGCGAGATTTTGGAGTTTGAGGTAATGTGTTTTAGAATATCTGTAAGAAAACGGTGGATTGCCCAGTGAATGCTCGCTCCTCAGGAGTGAAAATTGGCTGTGGGGTTTAGCTTTTCTTGCCGATATAATGGAACATTTACCCAATTTAAATTTAAGATTACAGGGAAAAAAATTGTATTTTTCCCACCCTAGTTAATCGTATATCTTCTTTTGTGAACAAACTTTTGCTTTTTGTCTGGATTTTGGAGAAAAAAATTAACTCATTTCCCATTTATATAGGAATTATCTGCCAAAGTTAGTAATTTTCCGAACTATGATAGATTTAAGAATTTAGTATACATTTTGCAGGATTCTTTCAGTGCCAGGTTTGAGGATTTTAAAGATTAAAAAATACTGAACTTTTCACAAATCCTTTTTCGATTTCTCTTCAAGACATTAATTGTTACTCACCTTAGGTACAAATTGAAATTATTAACCTACAGCACCATATTACTCTGAAAAATAAATATAAGGAAATTATTTTAACAGTACATGATCCGAATAACTTCGAATTTTGGAAATTCGTGTCGCCAAGCAATTTTCCAAATTTACATGATTTTGCATTTAGATATTGTAGTAGGTTTGGATCAACATATTTGTGAAGAAATGTTTCCAGTTATGAACATAAATAAAAATATCGCTCACAATTAACTGATATGCACCTAATTTTTTTAGCATCTTCAAGAACTAATCCAAATATAGATGATTTAGTTCAAAAAATTACAGATTCAAAAGCCACATTAAGAAAGCACTGATTGCTTAATAATCATTTTAAATTAAATGTTTCAAGTTGCTTATTTTTATTTTGTACTTAAGCTAGCTGATTGATCCTGTAAAAATGTATCAACAATAAAATATAAGTTTCTACTTACGTTTTATTTGTTGCACCATTTTTTTTTTTTTTTTTTTTTTTTACATTTTCACTATATAGAACCTGCATTTAAAAGTATGTTTTTGGTGTAAATAACCCATACAATCAACAATAAAATATAAATTTCTACTTTTGTTGTACCATTTTTTTTTTTTTTACATTTTCACTATATAGAACTTGCATTTAAAAGTATGTTTTTGGTGTTAATAAGCCTACAACTAACATTTTTTCACTTATGTATATTTTTTAGTTTGGTGGAAAAATTGGAAGTGGCATGCTTATTTTTAAATTTTTGTCAGATTGCGGCACACTTCCCAAAAAGGTTGGCCACCCCTGTTCTAGATAATCCACATAGGGTTTATTTTAAAAGTTTTTTTTTTTTTTTGTAATTGTTGAATTAATTCTAAAATATCTTTATAGTGACCATGACTTTTACCCCATGTATTGATATAGACGTTCTAGAAAAGAATGCTTTAAAATGAATTACATTAATGTAATATTACAAGACTCTGCATGAAAGAAATATTAACAGAATAAATCCAGTCTAATTAATAACTAAAATTTAAAAAATGTTGGTATCTATTTTTAAAATGTATTAAGATCTTAAAAATAAAGAGAAAATTAGATTTGAAGCTAAATGATAGAGTACAGCATTTTAGATTAATTTAATTTAGTAGCACTATATTCACTATTTATATCAGATATATGGGCAAATCACATTTTGGTTTATACTTCTTGGTTGTTTTTTAATATTTAATGTAGAAAAGATAAATCTCACAATTGTAAGCTTCTGTGAATCTTGCATTTCAAAAACATAATTAATATCAAAATTGAAAGTAATATGTGCATTATATGTACTGTAAGACTTATTTTGTGATTTTATTTTCTGTATGCATTATTTCTTGGAATAAAAGTTGAATTTTTTCAACTTGGAGGGATTTTTTTATTATTCAAAAATCAACATATTAGTGAAATAATCTTTTATTGGGGCAAAACTACAATATACAATACTGAAGGAAATCAAATACACTTATTTATTCCTTAGTATCAACATTTAATACAAATAATTTGATGAAAATTTGTAACTATACATGAATGAAAGTTTGTACTGAACCTTTGAGAGATCCATTTAAATCTTTTTCTGAAACATTTCTTCCCTTTTAATTCATTATAAATTATTTTTTTAAGTTAAAAATCTTTTATAGGTATGAAGCCATGAATTTACACACAAAATGCTTATCTTGGTATTACTTTCTGTTTTAAAAGATTTTGATTGCATTAAAACTTGATTTCAAGCCATTTCAAATTAACTTAAGGAAAATTTTATTTTATATTATTTCATAAAATATATTTGCTGAAATAAAATTTGTTTTATATTTAATTTTCCTGTTGGAAGCAATTTATACACAAGTCACTTCATCAATTTAAATAAAATATTTTGTAATTACAGAAAATGAATATTGAAAAGATACATAGGAAATTAATATGTAGATTCAATTGAGAATTTTATGTACTAGCAAATAAGTTCTGACTTCAAACAACAACTTGTTTGTGTTAAAAATATTAACAGAAAAGTTGATACTAAAAATAAGATTCCTGGGATCCATCTTACTTATAGATGTATAGATTTAGTTTTAAACTTATCACCTTTTGATAATTTTTAAAAATTAGTTGTAAGTCTCACAAAAGGGGGGGGGGAATAGAGTACATACAGAAATTTCATACATGATTTTTTCCCATTTCATATTGCAAGCCTTATAGCAAATTATAAATATTTTTAAAAAGAATTCATTCATATTTTAAACAGATGAGATATGTTTAGTAAATTCACCTTAAGACTTAACTTTTACATATGAAACAAAAATATTTTTTTAATGAAAGGGGTATCATTTATTAGGAATTTGCAACAAAATTTTGTTAAAAGTTTTTATTCAAAATAAATATAACGGAGTATTTGCAAAAGTTTAAAATTCATAAAATAGCTTAAATTTACTAATAAAATGGTAACTTCATGAACGTAATAAAAAAAAATAGTCAATGAAAAAAAAGTTAGTTATCTAAATGTAGTGAAAAAAATGATTTTTTTTTTAAATTTTAACTTTGCACATAAAATTGATTTTTTTTCCAGTTAAGATTACATTGAGAAAAGTTGTTTTAATTTATCATTTGTTCCATGTTTCACATATCTTCATATAAAGCACTAAAAAATTATAAAAATGAGCTAAATTCTCAATTTACTTTATTTAGAATTTTTTTTACTGCTGAAAACACTTTTATATGTTTTTTTACCATGGTAAAATAAATAAAATATTTAATTATTCTCCTTTTCAAATATTATTTAAAAAGAAAAAGGTTTTTTATATTTAAAAAAGTGAATAAATCCTTGGACAAAATATAAATAAATATTCCAGTCTCCATAAGTGAAATATTTTTAACATCATCCAATAAGTTATTTCATTCTTAAATCTTTCATTAAATATAATGATGCTAAAAGATTTTACAATTTTAATAATTTAATCTTAAACATTTCTGTACAAAAAAATTACAAAACATGTAGTAATTTGGGGGGGGGGGGATTGCTAAATCCCTCAGACAATGCAGCAATTTATTCAAAGTTAAAACTGAAAATAATACATGTAAAACACATATAATTTTGTTAAACTCTCTCAAAGTATCTTCTCAAAATTCATTTTATAAATCCCAAGCGGATCCCAAATTATGGATGAACATATTTGATTCACTAATTTTATTCAAGTTGATTGATTAAAATCACAGACATATATATATCATTAAGCATAAGTTTCTTAAAAGTACAGTTTCATTAAAATTACAACTGTATATCTCTCTTTCAATGATAATTTCAACAATAAACTGGAATTCATAAGTTTCTATACTTTAGAAAAAGAATTGTAGAGAATATCCCAATAAATTGCAACTAATCTTATATACATCAATATTCAATAAATAACCTGTACTACATAGTCTAATAAAAACATAGCTGGTATTAGGAATCAACATTCTTTATGAATAATTACATGCTAACTTGTGAAGCCAATCTCCCCAACATTATAGATTTGCTTCTAGATATGATTAAGGATGTCTGAAATTTTCTCTCAATTGAACATGAATTATAGCTACGACATGGACGGTATTTTGTTCACTTTCTGTTGATATCAAGAGTGTGCCCTAAGCAAGTTTTATTTTTAATATAATTTCAAATGATAAATAAGGAGAATGACAACATGTGACCTATTAAATTTTGACTCAAATTTAACCTCAACAAAAGTAAAAAAATTACAATATTTTGAAATTAAAGCCCTATATGCCAAATTATATTAACTACCACCAATAGAAAAATGTAATTATGTGCATCATCTCCTGCAGCATTCTTTTATGTGTACCTATACATATCTTGTTTGTTTATACTTATTCTCAACTTATATTTTTACATCATATATTGCCATGAAAATTGCTTGACAGCAAATAGTCTTCTATCCTACTAAATATAAAGCATTTTTTTGTTCTCAGAAACAATAAATGAATCATTTTGAAGTCTAGATATTTCAATTTTATAAATCTACAGAATAGTATTAAAAAATGTTTGGACCCATGCTTTATAATTAATAAACTAGAAGCAATTTAAGGACAGTTTTAAAGAATGTATAGATCATTGAAGTATAGGAACACTTTTGAAACTTGCAGCATTTGGAAGGTAGATTAATTTTACATGTTACCTAGTTTGACTGTATCACTGTAAATGTTAAGGGAATGGAAAGCTTCCTAGGTCATTTTCTGCATGTTACTAATTGTAAACAGCATTTTTATTGCATGTGAAGAAATATAAATTGCATAATAAATAACGATATATGCTAATACAAGATCATTTCTTTAATATTTATCCGAACAAATGACTTTGTACAAAGTTAGCTAATATATCTAAATATATTGATATATGAGGCACTTTTATTTCAAAATAATTGCTTTTATTTTGGAGAGAAAGGGGTGGGAACAATCATGTCTAACTTTTTAAATTACAATCAAGACACAATGCCTTATCATCCAAAAATTAAAGACCAAAATTGCATAAATGATTTAAAACAGGAATTCTTAAATATATATTTTTCTCAATCAAAACATGCTACTGATGATTTTTTTGATAGTTTATTATTTACAACTTTCATAAAATAACTAATATAGATATACAATTATGCAAGTTAACACAAAGCCATTTAATTTTGAAAAAAAAAATCACTTACAAATACAATACTAAATAAACTGCAAGTTATCTAATTAAAAACTTATTACATAAACTTGTATATTTGTAATACAAATATAATATAGTGCATATTTTAAGTTTCCTTTAAATCATTTTAAATGAAGATATACTGAAAAATTTATAAATAACAAAAAATATCAACTAATTATGCACAAAATTACATTTTAATGATTGATTTAATATTTACATGCTTAAAGAAAGATATATTTTCCTCATTTATTGCTCTTAAGAGACAATAGCATTCAATTATGCTAAATTGAAAATATACTTAAGTATACATAAACAATCAACTCAAATTTACAAGATATGAGATAAATAACCAATTTTAACAAGACATAATACAAAATATATTTTCAAACACAATAAAGTCAGCATATTCATTATGATATCAGTTATACTAAACACTTGAAAATTTGTAAATGTAATTTTAAAAGTCTACCAAAAAGTTTTGATACCAACTTTCTCATTTTTGGAATGTCTTTAGAATAATATACTTCATGTGTGAATGTCACACATTTCACAAATAAAGATATTAAACTTTCATATATCATTTTACAATTCATATTTCTTTTATATTTACAAAAGTAGAAACAGCTAACTTCTCAGTTTGTGAAGCCAGTACTCTGTATATTATTCTATGAATCTGAATTCTGTTGTTAAAGAAAATGATATGAGGATATACAGACTACATAGGTTATTGTAGCAATAATGACTGTACAAGAAATCAAAATAATTAGTAATTGATGTCTAAAGAACCATGTGAGATCACTTGGAACAATCAACAAAAATCATGGTAGGAAATAATGATTCACCAAGTACTTCCCACACATACAACAGATAATGATAAATGTCATAATCTATGTTCAGAAAACACGTCCTTTTTAACACTGTTGAATAAGTATGTACATATTCATAGTATGAAAAAATGTATTTGCTTTCCAAATAGTTGCTCCAATTTTCTCTAATAGTTACGCATGGAAGCCAAATACAAAAGTACAATAGAAAATTTAATGTCAAGAAAATATCTTTGTTTTTGAAGCAAAGCAAAATTTTTCGTTATAGATTCTCAACATATCTGTTGAGTTGCTCTTCCCGTGTCAAATGGTCTAAGTCAAGATTGTCTCTAGATGAAGGCCCTAATTCTTGATTAATTGGGCTTTGCAATTGACTTGCTATGTTAGGATGTGAAGATACAGGATTAGTTAGATGTGTCAGCATCATGTCATTTCTAGTACTCAATTGATCAGGACCAGCAAGCCTTGATGTTCCAATAGAAAGTCCAAGATGCGGTGATTGAGTCTGTGCAGGATAAATTGGAGAAGGGGCTTGCTGCTGCCTGGGAGAAGGAATGGGTTGATTCTGAAGTGTAGTTGCTTGAGTCCTAGGTGAAGCTGTGGGTTGTGGTGAACAAAGGGCTTGAGCTAAATGTGCAGTTGTTGGTGATGGAGATCTAACTTGCTGCAATAACTGCTGTTGAGATGGTGATGGTATCGATCCTTGAGGTAAGCCATAAATACCTTGCTGTGGACTGACAGGAGGATGAGTAGGTGATGTCATTTGTTTGATTTGTGGTTGCATAAGAAGCTGTTGACGCTGTTGTTGAAATTGGAACTGAGAGCCATCATTTTGTTGAAACCCTTGCTGATGACCATAATTTGCTTGCACTGGCATTCGTGGACGTTGAGCATACATGGGAGGTTGGGGGAACTGGTTGGTCTGCTGTTGTTGTTGCTGCTGTTGCTGTTGTATCTGTTGTCTCTGCATTGCTAACAAATGTTGCTGTTGCTGCTGAGGCGTTAATTGCTGCCTTTGTTGTTGCTGTGGTTGTTGTTGCCAAACACGTGGCTGAGGTGGAGGTGGTGCTTGCTGTTGCGGATGTTGTTGCCCTAACATGGTTCGTTGTTCATTCAATACTTGTTGTTGTGCCGTTCTTTGCTTAATGAATGCAGCCATAAGTTGTGGATTAGATTTCAGTAATGCTAAAACATGTTGTTTTTGTGCAGAAAAATTCGAGGATTTCAGAGTTTGGAGTAGCTGATTCAAGGTAGTCTGTGTCACTGTTGAGGTACCTGGATTGGATATCATTTGAGGTAATCCTACGGAGCCAACATTACTTCTAACTGCATTAGGAATGTTAGGGGCTCCAACAATTTGAGACTGTTGACGTAGGCCCATTGATTGAACAGTTTGTGGACCTTGAGGTTGCAAAGTTTGATTAAAGTTGGTATTATCCCAACTGTTCATATTTCTCATTCCTTGCATACGATTAGGCACTCCAGGCAACATTTGATTTATGGGTTTTTGCATTTGTTGAGGTGTCCGCATCAAAGCTGGATTAGAAGCTAGATGATTTGCAACTGGATTATTGTTGCCATAATTTACAGAAGTTCCAACCATATGAGGTACAGCTTGTCTAGTGTTTGCAACCATGTGAGGTACTGTTTGTCTCAAAGCAGCAGCTTGAACTTGCTGAACGGCTTGCAGAGCTCCAACAGGAGGACAAGCAGTTGGCTTCATGCCTATTCCTGGTTGTGGTAGATGAGGTGAAGTTTGTGATTTAGAATCTGGAGATGGCTGGTTTGCTAAATTTGCATTTCCAGGACTTGATTGCTTTACAGTTTCAGTCATTCCTCGATTCTGCATGGTTGCAATACGTCGTTTTAGAATTTGTGCTTGCTGTAATCTCTGCTGTTTGAACTTATATTTAATGTTTACACAAAATGGTACAGGACATTTAGCCTCCTGGCATGACTTTGCATGATAATAATTCAAGGCAATAAGTTGTTTACATATAGCACAAGCATTAGTTCCTTTTTTACTACAGCTTTTAGCATGTAAAACTATTCGCTTCATTTTCTGACAACTGGGTAGGCGGCAGTTAGCATCTCTACATTGACAAGCATGTTCAAGAGATTGTATGCAGCGCTGAATTGCCAATCTTCTTGATTCTTGAGGATTAACTTGTTTTTGATCGCCTCCAGAGGAATCATCACCTAATTCAAAACCTAACTTCTGCATTTTGTGATGATGCCCATCTTTGTTGAAACATTTAACACACAAATCAAAATCATCACAAACAGTACAATGATACCTTGTTTCCACATTGGTCTTACAATTGTTGCAAGTGTATACAAACTGATCTTGTCCCTGATTGTGTAACTGGTACAACATTGCCATGGTAGAAAATTTTGTGCGACGTAGAGAGGAAAATTCATAATGTTTTTCTCTAGCCATAGTTAGAAATGTATCTCGGCCATCCATAAGTTCACAAGCAATGAATGGATCTGGATCTATAATGGGAGGTAAAGCAGTCTTCACTGATTGTAGTCGAATAACAAAGAAAACTTCTTTATGTTTTTCCATCATTGATATAATTTTTGCTGTTAAATCATTACCAGCATTTGGATAATTAGATTTCTTATTCTTTTTCTGATTATTTTTATTCTTATTGGCTTTCTTATTTCTGCCACTTTTTTGGCCTTTTTTCTTACCATTTACACTATCTTCTTCATTCTCATTCACATCAGAAGCTGTAGCAACAACTCGAGCAGCTGCTTCTGCAGCAGATGCTTCAGCCTTTCGCTTTTGTTCCTCATCTTGCTCTTCTTTAATGCTCTCTTCCAGAACATTTGGCCAAAAATCATCATCAAAATAAGGTAACTCTGCAGCACTTGTAAGATTATCCTCTGTAGCTTGTCGAAGGATGTCTTTATAGTCCACAATAACTCTATCCACAATACCTTTATCAAGCATTTTCTTGTACCAATCTTGTAATCTTTTAGGTTTTGGAATCTTTTGGTCAGGCGGATGACAATGGAAAATGTAATCATCCCCTTCACTAGGTGGGCAAGCCCATATATGAGCCATAGTGTACCCTAGCTGCTTTACATAATCCAAATAACTCAGCAATATTTCATGATAAACAGGAGTACGCAGTTGCCTTGGTTGGAAAAAATGGACACTATCCAAATAAGCAATGTAAACACGTCTAGCATTTGGAAGAGCACAATCAGAGCCATATTCTTGTACATGCATACCAAAAAAGCAGGTATCAACACCATCAATTTCTTCAAAGGCAAAAAGAGCTTTAGCTCTATACGGAAAACGTTCTGGCAATTCTCCAGTTTCAACAAATCGTGCTTTCATTTCAGGTTTCACTTCAGAATACTTTTCTGAGCTTGAAACAACTCGAATTGTAACATCACCAGCTCCACATTCTCTTCTCTTCAAAAAGTTGTTTATACGATTTTCAATATATATCCCTAACTTTGTCTGGGGTAACCGTTTCGAAGTAAATTTATTATCTTTTCTTTTCTTTCCTTTACTTTTCAAACAATTATCACAAGTGAATCCTTCTGGCCAAATAGATTCAAAATAAAGAACACATATTTGATGCAATTTCCTACCACACTCATTACAATGAACAAAAGGCTCTAAATCTAAGTGATTGTTTTTCATTTCCACAAACTGATCTTTTTTTATTACTATAGGGGGTTGGCTAGGATCCTCTTCAAGTGTCACTTTATCACCAGAAATTTCTGCAAAACACTTCTGACAGTATGTATATCTATTTTGATAGCTCCAATATTTAGAATCTCTAGGTATAGTACATAACTGCTTTCCATAGCAGCACAATATTTGAGGTTGAAATACATATTTTCGACCACAACAGTAACCCAAGGATTGCATAACAGGATCTATGTCTTGTTCAAATACTTCAGCTAGTTTTGAACAATGCTTATAAACTCTAGATGTTTTTCTATTATACAACCAAGCATTACTAAACATTAAATTAACATCATCAATATACTGCCATGGATCCTGATATTCTCCAGTATCCAGTTTTCTTTTAATAGTGGCCAAATCAATTGGTTTCTTAATTATATCAAAATAATCAGGTATTCCCAGAAGTTGTGGATCTACAGGCTGACGAAATGGAAGAGATTCCGGATCTTGTTTATATAAATTTTCTAGAGTTGGCATCAATGCTTGACGCAACTCATCTGGTTTAAATATTTTAGCATTTGGATTTAATTTTGAAGAAGGTTGGGAAGACCCAGTACTTAATTCTGTTTTAACAACAGAGCCTTCAGAAGGTTTAGATGAAGACTGAAGAGATATTGATTCTTGTTTGTCAGTTATTGACTCCTGTTTAACAATTGAAGGTTCTTGCTTAACACCAATTGGCTCTTGTTTAACATTTTTTGATTCTTGTCTAAATGAATTAGCAGACTCTTCAGTTGAATCCATAGGTTCTTTAATTTCTTCTTTTATTTCAACTTTAGTAGATGTTTGCATTCCTTCCATAGCACCTGGTTTCCCATTTTCTTTCCTGCCATCTATATCCATTTTTTCTTCATAGTTATTAGCAACATCAGATGTCGCTGATTCATAATGAAAATTTTTTGTTCCAGTTTGCATTGATTCTGTTTCTAATGCTGATGACACAGAAGTAGTTGAGCTTATATTGTTAACAACTAATTGCTCTTCAGCTAGCTGCTGTGAAGCAGAAGTCTGAGTTGAAAATTCTTCAGTGTTTTCTTCTACTTTGATAACAGACTGCTGTGAAATTAAATGTTTACCATGAACTTGCTGTAAATGTTGTTCTCCTTGGGAAGGCAGTGATTGTGAATTTGATGGAGTCTGAGGAGAAGGTCCAGGAACTGACCCAGGTCTTGATGGCTGTTGAATAGAAGACTGTTGAAAGTCAATATTTCCTTGTTGTTGAGTAGCTGATTGCTGCAAGGATTGATTTTCTTGAAACTGAGTAGATACTTGAGGAGAAAGTTCAGCTTGAGACGTAGGTGTTAACTGATTTAAATGAGACTGAATCTGTTGTTGTGGTACTGACTGAATTTGATTTTGTTGTTGACTTTGATTTAACAAATGAATCTGAGCTTTAATATTCTGAGACATCATTAATTGCTCTTGTCCAGTTTGTCCAAGTAATCTGGTTGTTTGCTGTTGATGCTGAGGCAAAATTTGTCTAGTTTTAAAAGCATATGACATCTGAGGGTGATTTTGCTGAATTGATGAATTTACCATTTGTTGATGGTTCTGTGGCAAAGAATTCCCCATTTGCAAATGATTCTGAGGCAAGGAAGAATTTCCCATTTGCAAATGATTTTGCTGCAAAGTTGAATTAACCATCTGAATTTGACCTTGTTGTAATGGTGAATTTGTCATCTGCAAATTATTTTGTGGTAAAGATGAATTAGTTAACTGTAGATGATTTGGGCCCAAGGAAGCATTAGTTATCTGCAACTGGTTTTGTTGCAGTGCTGAATTTGTCATTTGTAGCTGATTCTGCTGCAATGACGGACTTGTTATTTGTGGAAGGGATTTCTGAACAGGCGAATTGAACTGAGAAACAGGAACTCCAGAAAGAGTTGTTGTAATAGAAGATTGATCAGTTAATGTAGTAACAGAATTTATATTATTAAAATGTTGCTGTTGCAGTTGCTGCTGTTGTTGCAAATTCACAGATGACAATGAATTTTGTCTACCTTGTGTCTGATTGAATTGATTTTGGTTTAAAGTTATATTCAAATTTGTATTTAAAGAGTTAGACAGCTGAGATCTAGAAAAAAGCTCCGAAGCTCTGGATCCAATATTTGTAGAAACAGTTATATTTGGAGGAGGCATTCGCTGTTGATTATCACAGTTGCTTGGACCAGGCAAGTGAGACTGCAATACAGTGCCCATAACTGAAGATTTTGGACTTGAAGTACCTGAGGCACTATTAAGAACAGGTTCTACACCAACATCCTGTTGTTGCAGTTGATGATTTTCTTTTTCTTTTTGACGCTTTTCTTCTAATTCTTTTTGTATTTTATAAATCTTTTCAGCAAGTAATTGATAATATTCTTCCCTGCTATTTGCTGCTTTATACATGTCACATTCAACTTTTTCTGCATATGCAACTAAATTTATCATTCTGCTATCTCGATAGGTTGAGATATCAACAGTAGGAAAAATAGTTTGCACTATTTTTTGGACCAAATGCTGTCTCAAATCTGGAGCAACGGATTGATGCCAATCTTTAGCAGGAATAGTATTGTCTGGCACCATACCTGGTACCTGAGCTAGCTGATTCTGCTGATTCAACAAAGTAGCATTAGATGTATTTACTTTGGATTGAAAGTTGTCATTAGTTAAAAAATTTTGTGCATTGGTATTTGGAAATGTAGCAGTACTGCTACTTTGCAACATAGGTCTAGACTGCAAAGCAGATTGTTGGACACTTTGCTGACCAGGTTGCAATGATCGAATATGATTCAAATTCTGTGAGGAGCAATGTGCAACTTGTTCTGTCATATGAGGTCCAGTCAATGTTTGATTTCTTGGTATCATTGTATTCAAGTTAAGGCTATCGTTACCAGTATTGAATGGAAGTCCAAGAGCAGCATAGGCTCTTTGCATATCTGCTGGAGCAGGTCCTTGATTTGGCTGGCATGTTTGGACAGTGGCTGCTTGTTGTTGCCTACGGCCAGCTGCTTGCTTTAAAGGCACGCATACAGGGCAGTCATTCTGTGTACAATTTTTCCAATGAGAAATAATTTGACTAGAAGAAGCACAATGAGGTACAGTGCATGTTTTCCCCGCTTGACATGTAGTCATGTGACTTAGCACATGCTTCATGGTTGAACAATTAGGTAAAGAACATGGTTTGACATCTCCACCCTGGTTCTCATTGCTTCGACATTTATAAGCATGCAGAAGTAGAACAAGCTGCAACTGAATTAACTTTCGCTTCTCTTGATCAGCACTTAGTGGAGGAGGTGCAGCAGTAGCAGCACCAGCTGCTGATGAAGATGGTGCAGCATTGACACCACCTCCAGTGCAGGCAGCAGCATTCTGATCATTAGAGGTACTTTGCTCATTAGCACTCTGTGCTACTGGAAGATTAGAAACTTGCATTTGTGAGGCAGAATGATTTCCTAACTGTGAGTCTACTGATGTACAATTTCTAGGAGACATTCAACGAAAAACTTGCAATAACTTGCAATCTCTTGTGAACAAAAAATGTATGAAAAACAAATGTCTGTAGAGCAAAAATGAATGTAAAGATTCTAAATTCTCCATTGATAAAGATTTAAGGACTGTATTTTCAAAATGTTTTGACAACAGGAACAAAAAGAAGGCACCGGAGGCACAAGGTCACTTAAAAGAGTGACAAACTGAAAAAGAAAACCTATTTTAATTTCGAATCAAACAAGAAAACACAGCTTTAAATATGTCAAAAAAAAGTCAATCTAATTAGTACATAAATGTAATCAACAAATTTTCTTATTCAAATACTATTTTTAAATTTATTTGATACATATTTATAGTGCTGTATCCTTTTATTAGTGATTTACATTAAAAGTACACCATAAATAATTTTAATAAGGGGAAAAAAACAATTTTTAAGCTAGTTTTTTAAAAGCTGAATTATTAAAAATATAATCAAATGCAATATTTCTTTTACAATATCACATACAAGAAACATTCAAATTTTTAGAATCGTCACTTCATATGATTTTTCTTTAGCTTCTTCCCCATGCACATACAAAATTATATACCTGAATAAAATTACTTATACAGACTAGAACATTTTTTAAGATTTATTTTTTCTTTCTCCCCAGAAACTGAGATTTTATGATATTCTACAATAAAACAAATTACAGAAATAAATTTTAAAGCTGCAAAAAAAGTTATGAAATATCATAATTTGTTTTGTTTAAAATTATTTCTTCCAAATACAGAACAGATCTAAACAGTTTTTATGTTAGAAAATATTTCATTTTTAGGCTAATCAAACAAATAATGGACAAAGAATTAACTTGATAGTAAAATTTATAACAAGTAGGAGACTGATGATAACAATAAAGAATTTGAGGGTTTGACAAAAAAACTATAAAATAGCTTTTTTTTTAAACATGAAAAATTCTGTATAAATGTATTATACTTTTTTTTTTTATTATTTTAAACACCTTTGCGAAAAAATTACTATTTTAAACCCCCATTTGAAAATTATATTTCCTAATTCTACAGATAATTCTTTTTGAAGTATCTTAAGTGATATTTTTAATAAGCAAAACTGAGAATTTGAATAGACAAGTTTTCTTTTCTGCATGTCAATTACTTTCAATATTAATACTAATACAATAATTCTTACAAAAGAGGGTCCTTTTTATTTAACATGGAACTTAAATGACCAATTTTTAAATCATGGTTTTTAATACAGAATTAGTAACAGAAGTTATAATTTTTTAAACAATGGCATGGTTCCTTACATTACAATAAAAAAAAAAGTGGCTTCTTTAAAAGCAATTTCTACATATCTTAACTTTCATGGGCAGTATACAAAAAATAATTCATTAATTTTAAAAATAAATACAATGAAAATGAAATTGTATAACTTGTGTGCTTCCTTTCTTTTTATACTTAAATTCCAAACAAGTCAAGTCTTTGATCAAAGCTCCTAAAACACAATACATATTTAATGCTATTTTTACTTCCCCTTTAATATTTAGTCTCTCACAGAAACATTTTCTTACATATCACACAATATACATCAATAAGTGCTTTTTTTTCTTAATAAATATCTGAAATAGTGAATTAATTAGCAGTACTTTTATATTATCTGAACAATGTTAGCAATAACTGAATAACAGAACATAAAATATTCTCGTAGCCCAATTTAAGTGCTTCATGGTAATTAGATATGTGGTTTTCAATTTGATTTGGGAGATGGCATAGCCACTTTGAACAAAGCTTGATTTTTATGTTAAGATTTTCCTCTAACCTCCCCTTTAAACTTTTTTTCAAAATAAACAATTTTTTCAGGTGATAAACACACCCACAAAATAAGGCATTGAGGAAATGGTGTAATGTTCTTGTTGCTTATGCCACCTGTCTGACGTAGTCAGATCGAGGCCCACGAAATTCATTATGGCAACGGGCTAGAGATACATCTGTCATTAGCCTAAGCTTTGAGCCCATGAAGGTGACAGCACGATTTTGCTCACGATAGATGGCGACACCATTTGGACCCACAGATTTAAAGAGCACATGCTCCATTTGAACTCAGCAAGTATTTGGTGGCATTGGGCATCGAACCCAGGCCATCCGGTCTGGTGTCCGATGCTCTAACCACTAGGCTACCCACGGCCCAAGCAAATGATTTCTCAGCATACATGAATTTATAAGGTACTGAGATCAATAAACAAAAGGAACAACTGTTTTGAATATATTCTTATAGGGAAGAAGAAAAGAAGAAAAATATTTGATTCACAGCTTACAATTTAAAAATAGTTATACATTTTTGATTCAAGTGCTGTATGAAGCAAAAGAAACATTGATTTCTAGGTATAAATTTTCAGACATTTTGGGTGTCCCTGGAAAACTGTCTAAAATTAATAATGCTTTAAAATGCAAATTATATTGTTTTTACAAGGTTAACTGTCAGGACAAAATGAAAAGAGAACCAATCTTTAAATAAACAGTAATCTAAACTTTTAGTTGATTTTCAAATTACCACAGAAACAATTATCTTTCCCTTACAATATTCTGGGAGATTTCCCACTTGATGAACTAATATAAATTAAACTATTCAAAATGAACATTTAAAAATATGGGACATAGCAAAATGTGCAAAAGCTAAGGGTCACCTGTTACAAACACACTTCAAATAACAAATAATTAAAAAGCACATTTCCACACATGCATTCATGTAGATTTACAACCATAAAAAATATTAATGGAAATGGAAGAAAAATGTCTTTTAGATCTATAATCATCTATAACTATTCTGTATACTTGTTTTCTTTGTAAATTTTAGCTCTGCTTCGGTAACATCAACAATAAATAAAGTTTCAATAAACACAACAAAAAAACACACTTTAAAATACCTTTAATAATTAGCTTTATATACCCTTTTTTCTTTTTGATTCATTTAAAATTAAATTATGGTTTAATAACAATTTTAACATTGATTATACATCTGCCATATTTGCACATGTAATTATAACCAATTAGCTAATACAAACAAAGTGAAATATGCTAAAATTTACTTTAATTTAAATATTTCACACTAATAAGTGTTAATCCTTTTTGATTAATTTCCAAAAAAATTTAATTTTTTTTAGTGCTGCCATTTATTTTAAAGCTCAGCATAACAAAATATATTCAAAGAAAACATAACAAATTATAAAATATTGCTAAACTTAAGTACCAGAAGTTCTTTAAAATAAAGTTCTTAGTATTTGACAAACACATACATATAGTAAAAAAAAATTGGTTTTTTTATAATTATACATTAAGACATTTACAACTGAATTAAAATGCAATTCAAATGCCCCCTAAAATACTGCTTACTATCCAATCACACTCATTGATACTTTCATAAAAATCAAAGCTTCTAATGTAAATACAAAGTTTTAAAAAACTACAATTTTAAAAAAAATTTTTACTACAGTATGAACAGGATTATTTAAAACCAATTTCTGAACAGTAAAAACATTAATCAACAATTTTATAAAATGACAAAATATGAAAAAACCACATCAGAAAAAACTGGGGGGAAAAGCAAATAGCTGTCTAATGCTGTTTATTTTGAGAGAGTTGTAACACTAGGAACCACAAAAAAAAGATACCTTTTATTTTTTATCTTTGGCCCTGAATAATATACTTTCTATGCATGCAAAAAATAATATCCTATAACTAAAAAAGAAAATCATAACAGAACTATTGACTAAGCAACTTACCTACTAAGTAATTACATAGCAGTTATAATTCATTAATCCTCTTCAAAAAATATATTCTAAAAATAAAAAAAAAGTCTATTACTTAAACATACACAAAAAAATATATTTCAAATTATCATTAATAAGAAGTAAGAATAACATAATACTTATTTAATTACCATATAAAAAACTATGTGAATGATTTTCCAAAAAATAAATCATAATATATATGCATGTAATAATTCCCAGTAATATAATCCTTTTAAATATCTTTTAATTATCTGGTCCATCCCTTCAGGACCAACGTTTTAGTACTAAATTAGCCATCCGCCAAGCGAGAATATTTTGAACTACATCTAGCTACCCACTCAGATCATGTGATTTGAGCGGCCTATAAATACCGAGATTCCTGGAGACCAACTTCTTTTTCACTTCTGTATTTTGTCTGCGTAAACATGTAGCCGGCTGCAGCTCATTGTGCATTCGTTTTCTTTGTTATGTGTCGTCCTTGTGATGTTTTATGTGTTTAAGATGTGGAATAAATAGTTTTAATTAATCACCGGAATGCCTCGTCAATCCCACATAAAGAAACCATCAACAATAGAGATCATATTATTAAAAATTTCATTCCAACGGCCACGTTTATTTTATGCATATGTGTATTAAGTAACAATTAATTCCTATATTTACAAAATATATATGCAAAAAAAGTAGTAGCAAATCTATGAAGAATACTAATATGTATGTATATTTTTTTCATATATATTCATTTGTTTCATGTATATTTTTTTTTAACTAAACAATATCACAATCTTGTAGAAACTGCTATTTACATATTACAGCAGTGTCTAAAACTAAACCAATAAAGATTTTTCAATGGTGCTTGAAAAAGTTAAAGAAACCCTGTAAAAGCACTTAAATGAAGTTCTAATTAGCAGAATGTTCTGAACTAGGGATTGCAATATCGGACCAAACATTCATACCGGTGTTCGGTATTTCTTTAGAACTTAATACCAGTTTTAGAAATTTTAGAAAAAGAAAGAAAACACAGGTGTTTCTTTGATTTACTTGCCAGTTTTATTAGAGAGAGTAAATATCACAAGAAATAATTTGTAACTTATAAATTATAACACTATATAGAGAATCACAAAAAAAAAAAAGGAACATCTTATTTATTTAAATCACAAAAAAGTGCGAATATCACTATTCAGTCTGTGGTACTATTACAAATTTTTGAAATATTCTTAATGTTTTAAAAGTTAAATATTTGAAAAGTGTTCTTAAAAAACATAATGCATTTATTGTACTGTCAATAAACCTGGAACATAATTTTGTGCAAAAATTACCAGCTGACGAAAAAACCCTCTTTCGGCATCTACGCTATTTGGTGGAAATGTTAGCAATGCACGATATACTTTTTCCAAATATTTACCTTTAAATCCCTCATCTTCAAATAAATCGATTTCTCATCAGAGGGTTTTGGATATAGCTGGTTTCTGTACTGTATTTTGGTACTTTTTTAGATATTGCTCATTCTAATTTTTGCTCAAGAGACAGTTCCTTTTCATTATTAACATTAGTGTCATCATCATCTTAAATAATTATGTGGAATTCTTCTGAATGTAAATAGGTTTGTGGGGAAAAAATTTCAGAAAATTTACTATAAACTTGATCAAATTTGATTTGGTTAGTCTCTTTTCTTTTTAAAATCATTGTAATTATGTAAATACCATTAGACATTATCTAACTCAGTAGGCCTTTATTTCTTGCGATTTTTCAATGTAATATATAATTCTTCAGATAGTGATGTGTGCAGTTCTTTCGGTGACTGCAACATGAAATTTATCATTGCATTAGCTGTTAATAAATTTGAATCTCTCCGACACAATGCCTCAACAGCTAGTTTTATTGGAATTAGAGCTGATACAGTTCTGTATTTTAAGTCGAATTCACTATTGGAAAAATTAATTTGTAGGTTTAAGTCGACCATTGCCTTTTTGATTGAATTTTTCAGTTTCAAAAATCATTCCATCTTTAGGAGTAAACTGTTCCGTGTTTTACAATCTAATATAAAAATATGTTCTGTTTTATTTCCAGTGAGTATATATTTTTGTAATAAGGTATTTTTTGTAGGGCAACGTTTAAATATCTTTAATTTTTCGAACTTTATTAATTATAGGAAGCAATTCTTGATGAGTTTATTTTTCATCCACATTAACAATATCTTCTTCATCAATTACATCATCATTATCTTCATTATATCACTTTCACTCTCTTCAAAGTCGGAATCCAAAGTTTCTATATCCACAGTATTTGAATTCTTCTGTTCCTTATTTTTTTTTCTCTGTATAATACATCTATTACTCCCCCCCCCCCCAATTGAATTCCATGAACATAGCACAATTGCTGATTTGCACCAATCAACTTTCCAACTTTTTTTATTACTCTATCAGTCATTAAGGATACAATATCTTTTTTCAAGGATAATCCATGTTTCATTAATTTAAATTTAAGCACTTCCACACATTTTTCGGCATACTTCCCGAGACATGTGTTAAGTCCTATATTCCAGAGTTTTTTTTCTGAATGAATATTTATATTGAAATAGCATCTATTTCTTTTCTCGTCCATTCATCAAGCTCATGTTTCAAAGAATTGTGAACACCATTTCTGTAGTTTATAACAGTTCTTATAGTATTAATCGATGTTGATAGATTTTTAAAATCTTTGGTGGATAGTGATTTTCTTAATTCAGTTGAAGTGCAAAACACTCGAAATGGCAGATAACTCAGATAAGAATATCAGACTACGAATCCTGTGCTAGTACAGTATCACTCTAAGCTGTAATAGGACAGTTTTTGCCTTGGATATTTCAGATATCTTATAACGTCTCTTGATTGTACAATGCAACTTAGTATTCACAATCTAATTAATTTTGCCCATTAGGGAGACATTTTAGTAACAGGTGTTGATGGATGAAGAAAGGCAGATGAGTTTGGATATGTTATTCCTCTTTCAATGAGAAATTGGGAGTAGTGTATTTAGTTCTTTTGGTCAGAGGAATAAATATTTTATGTCTATATTTTTAAGCTCAGATAAATAGTCTTTTATTCTGTTGTATCTGGCAATGAACAAATCAGATGATGAATTTAAAGAGTTGTCTTAAAACTGTAGAACCAGCTAGGGAAAAATAAAAATAAGAACAATGGAATGAGCGGAATAAAGACTTTTATAATATCTTCACTTTCTTAAATGGATGTAAAATTATTTCATTTATTTTTTTTTTAATCATGGTGCAATAATTAAAACTATAACATAAACACAAAGACGTATAATATTTTGCTATGTTGGCGATCCCTGAACATATAACACAATTAAAAAAATTTCTATTAAATACAGATATTTAAACTTGTGAATACCGGTATTTCGAAACTGTACAAATGGCTCATAATACAGGTATTCAGTATCCTGGTATTGCAATCCCTATTCTCAACATAAAAGTCTCAATATAAAAATGCAATCAACATAAAAACCCATTTATGCCCATACCTATATGTAGGTGGGAAAGGAGCATCCCCTACACCAGTGGTCTTCAAACTTTTTCAACTCACAGAACCTCATTCTATACATATACATCGAATATATCTTTATATAATATTTAAAGTAGATCGACATGTTATAGGCACTCTATGTAAATGCAATTTTTAAAAAGTATTGCATTTATTATTAAAAAATTTTAATGTTTTAAAAATATAAATTGCTTATTAATAATATTAATTAGACATATCAGAAAAGAGCCTAAAACGTCAACACCCTGAAGAGGCTAACTGCTACCAAGTGGGAAGCTACCCAGGATATTTTATCCCCAGTTTATAAAACCTATGCATGTCCAGTGTTGGACTATGTTTGTGAGGTTGTAACCCTGGCAAGTACAACCAACCTTGAAAAGTACAACATTGTCCAAAACAGTGAACTCAGAATTATAACCAGTGGAGCCAAATCAACTCCAACTACAGCAATTTGCAACTCCAGACTGACATCGAACCTCTAGATTGTCGAAGAGACAAATCACTCTCAAATTTTGGGAGAGAGTAAGAAGAGTGGATTGCAGGTACTGGAACGAGTACGACTGAGACTTCTCTTTCACATGCAGAACTCCATGAAGAAATACCAACTTCCACTACCAATGACTCATCGTGCTCCTATACAGTTCTACTCCACAGTCGCACCTGCCCTTCCATGCAAACGGCTCAACCTCTAACATGATATCAAATAAAGCGGAGGCCATTCCTGACGAGCTAAAATCCTACGCTCTGAAAATGTCTGAACAAAGATATCCAACGAATCAGTGGCTCCATATCAACATACCTGCCAAAAAATGGAGCTGGTGCAGGATGGTTTTGTCAGCTGCTTCAGGACTCATTGGTCGAGGGAAAGAATGCCACCAACTACGATGGTGAACTCTGCTGTGTACCGTAGCGCCATCTGTCTCCCAAAGTGGAGACAGATGGTGCTACTTGTCATACAGCTTGCTTATGGATAGGTAGGGAAAGTTCAAAGATGGTTCAGGATGATTGAAATGGCAAGACTCTTAGGAAATTGGTCTTGTTTGGAAGTGCAAGTAGTGACTCAATTTTAATGGGCAAAGAATGTGTCTGCTTCTGCAATGAGCAGATAATTTGTAGCGAATTGTGCCACTCTTTTCAATCAGGCATACAGGATGTCAAAGACTGCAATACGACAGGGAGCTGCCGACCAAATTCTTCAATGACAGAAATCAACACCGCACGAATTGAAGAAATGATTCAAAATGATCAATGGGTAACTCAGTGTGAAATTTCGTCAGAGCTGGGACTGAGCTATGGTAGCGTGCAACATATCATTTCTGATGTGCTGCGATATTCCAAGACAATTCTAGGAAGACATCCATCCAGACCTGACTCAATGGACTAGGACCTGATTTCTTTCAAGCCGGGATAAAGAAGTGGGTCCTGCATTCTAATAAATGCCTAAATAGACTAGGTGATTATATCAAAATGTGATAGGCACGTATACCTCTAAATTTGCTTTTGTACTTTCTGTCTAGTAATAATAAATATTTTTTATTAGACTTGTAACTTTTTTTTGGATCAACCCTCGTAAAAGCTAAAATCTCTTAATAAGTTCCTAGATATTGAACCTAATTTGTTCCCACTTGTATGGGACATAATTTTAAAATTTTGTAAATTTGAAATCGCTTTTAAAGGAGATATTGCCAAGGCATATTTAATTACAGAAGTCATAGAAAATGGTATGGATTACTTAATTTTTTTTTTTTTTTTTTGTACAGAGACAATGAACACAAGCATAAGATTTTAAAGTTGAAAACATCTTCCATTTGGACTCGGCTGTAGTCTAGCAGTTCTGTAATGACAGTAAAACTTAATACTACCCCCAAATAATAAAAGACCAATTCCGGAAAGTTATGAAATGCTAGATTCCTCTTTATATGTAGACAGTTTGTATTGTAGCACTAACATGATTGAAGATGCATATTGACTGCCTTGAGATGTGGTAAGATTTTTTTAGATGCTCAGATGAATCTTCTACCAAGAAAATTATTCTTCAAATTAAAGCAAGAAATTATGATTCCAAAGGAATGTTTCAGTCTTTCTAGATGAGAATGAAGATTCTCCTACAAAAAATGACTAGGATTTTAATGGGATTAAACCCTTCAAAACTAAATGAAGACAGAAAAGGAGTGTTGGTGATCAGAATTAAATCTAAGGCAGAACTTTTCTCTAAAAAGTATTTTGATAGTTACAAAAAATATGATGTAAGTCATGCATTTGCTGACACTTGTCCTAAAGCGTATGGAGCATAAAAAAATTTCAGATACTTAGATAATAGACCTAATATTTTACCCAGTTTCATCACTGCAAAAGGTGACACAGTTCCATTAAAGCCAATGACATTACCCTGTTTGGAACTAATGGCAGGATAGTTGGCTATACAACAATATACTACAATAATATTAAAACCTTTCAACATACAGAGTTTAAGTTAAAAAAATTTTAGAAGTTAATACAACCAACATTTGTACAAGAATTGTTTTCTTGCCAAGATGTACCTTGGAAATATATTGTGGAAATAAATTATAGCTTAAAAAAACTAAAGAACATGCTTTTATACTGATACGAACTAAAAAGTAAAAAAATAATTCTTAATATAAGAATAAAATGATTGAACGAGAAAATTAATGTCATTGGGGGTAAAAATGTGGGGTGTTCTATAAATATATCAATTGTTTCTAACTTCTATTCCGAAATACTGAGTTAGCGTAAAAATGTAGTACAAAGCACCCCACACTTTTACAACAATGACATTAATTTTCTCGTTCATCATTTTATTCTTATATTAAGAATTATTTTTTTACTTTTTAGTTCGAATCAGTATAAAAGCATGTTCTTTAGGTTTTTTTTAAAATATAATTTTTTTTTAGTTCTATCTGCAATAAAAGCATGTTTTTTAGTTTTCTGACCTATCATTTATTAATTGTTTAATTTATCCATGAGTTTGATATTTGGAGCTGGAATTACGTGGCTGTTGGAATTAGTCTTGATCTTCAATGTTTATTAATTAAAGGGTCTGAAGTGTATTTATTCTATCCGCTTACAGGGCCTCGAATGAGTCCCGTATTGTTATATTAGATTCCATCTCTATAGAACAGATCAAACAATTAAAAGTGTAGTAGAAAAAGTTCGAATTAAAAAAAAATTTAATGTACCATGTTCTTATAACTGACTAAAAAGTATTAAAAAAAATTTCCCCTTTTCATTTTTTTTTTCTTCTTTTTTCACATTTTTATGCATTGTCATCTACTTCTGAGCTATGGTCCAAATTTTAAATCTGTAACTAATTGGAAAATCACACAGTTTAATCTATTACAAAATTCCACTCGGATAGACATTCAAGAAAGTGAGGGGGAAAGACCTTGATAATATTAAGTGTCAATTGTATTATCCCCTTTTAAACGTATTGCTATAATGTTAATTTGTATCCTCACTTCTAAACGTATTGCTTTCTAAAAACAAAAAATATTTAGCAGTCAAAACATAGACTATTTTTTTTTCACACACACACATGTGCTAGCCTTTTTTTTTTCCTTTTTTTTTCAGAAAAATGTTTATATTATGGTTAGAAATTGCTAAGACACACCCATCCTCTACTTTCTGACATAAACAAAACTTTTTTTTTTGTTTGTCTTATTTGTATTAACCACAAGTGTATTTTACACTTCCATATAATTAGCTTTAAATTAAAAACACTCGCTTTAGGGTTACACCTTATTCTTTTAGTCGCTAAATCTGGAATTAGTCGCCAAATTTGAAAATTGTATATGCAATAAGTTGCCAAATCTGGAAGTGGTACATGGAATTGTCACCAAATTTGATTATCGTTATTCCTGACGATTCTGATAAGGACAATGGAACAAAATTCTGAAATTATTGTATTGTCATCGGTTCTTCACAAGTGTGCAAAATTTCGAATTGATCCAATATTTTAAATTGGATAAAAATCGAGTTCTAAGATTCCATTACATACAAGTGAAAGTTATAAAGGCGTGTTAAAAAGAGCATGGTAGGGATGGTTCTGGGAGAGGCATTTTAGAACAATTAAAACTTAATTACAGAAAACAATATATCATTCTGGCCCATCTTTAAAAGAACTAGAAATGGTTTGCATAGATATTGAAGTATTGATTAAATTTAATGTCAATAGCATATCTATGATGACATTTCAAAGCCACACCACTAACTCCTGTTCATTTCCTGATTGGTAAGTATTTACTTTTTTTTTTTCAAGTAAAAAGAGTATTCAAAAAAGGCTTTGACTGGTTCTAGACAT
The DNA here is from genome assembly GCA_019973975.1 of Trichonephila clavata. NCBI lineage: Eukaryota > Metazoa > Arthropoda > Arachnida > Araneae > Nephilidae > Trichonephila > Trichonephila clavata. The sequence goes on along the minus strand of BMAO01033699.1, from coordinate 67,809 downwards.
TTTTTGATTAAGAACTATTAATATTAACAAACCTTGATAGATCAATTTTGGAATTATTACAGAGCATTACTTGATAACTCTCTCTAAGGTCTAAGGTATGTCTTCCTATTAAATTATCTAGTCAATTTAAGGTAGATTGTTGTACTAATACATAGCAACCACTTCTCTTAGAACTTGTGGTTAATGGGTAAGATAACAGAAACTTATCCCAGAAGAGATGGTAATATTTGTTCTTGTTTCATTAAATTTCAAGAAAGAACTACAAGAAAACAAGCACAATTGTTGCATAATTAAGGTTTATAATTATTAGTCCAGAATAAATATTTGTAATAAATTATTTTTCGATAACATATTTATGTGATATATTGATTTTCTTTACTGTTGTTAAATGTGAATTCTTAAAAAATGTTTGTAACTGGCTTTTCAATTTTCAGTAAAATTATCCATTTCATATTAAATAATTGAATTTATAAGTTGTTGATCACGTGTTATTTTGAATACATCCTGATTAATTATTGCAATTTTTAATTTACTCAATTACTAGAAAATTTTTTTGTTTTATTCATTATAGCGATTTAAGTTTTATGTGAACATAGAAATTCAGAGGTGGGAAATGCTGAAAAATGTCATCTAGAGGGTGCTGCTCTGTAATTAAGATTTTATAAAATTAAGATTTTTCACATGTGTGAATTCAGTAGCAGGTGAGCTATGATGAAGTACAGTTATAATCTGTAATTAAAGGGTTGGATGCCCTAATAATTGAACTTAATATGAAATGATTCATGTTTTTCGCATTGTTTGTGCAAAAGAATAAATATTTCCTAATACAGAAAGACCATCTCAAATGCTGCCAATTGTCATACTTATTAAATCTGAACAGCTAGCAAGCTGCCATATATGCATTCATCTATACTAATAAAAGAAAGAGTTTGTGTGTTTGTGTGTTTCAGCTGTTCCGGCGAAATTAAGCAACCCAGATGTATGAAACTTGGCATGTAGAAGCTAAAGGTCGTTATGCTATTAACCTCGAAGAGTTTTTTTCGAAATTCACTTTAAATTTTTTTAAAATTCAATTTTTATGCGATTTTTCAGTTAAATGGAGATATGACGTCATCAGCCATGTCAAGTCATAACTTTGCGAAAATAAATGTTTCAAGCTGTTTTCGGGGGAATTTCAACACATTTTATAGTAAATATACTTATTTATGGTTGTATTTATTCGATTTTTTTAACTCTTAGTGGAGGAATTACAGTTGTTTTTCGAAAAAAATCATCCTAAGAAAATGTTTTTTCTAAATTTTATTTTTCCGATTGGCAACATTAATTTGATAACAGTAGTAGACAACAGTTGGAAGATGCATTGGTTTTCCAGTTAAGCCTATTATGTATTTTTTCAATAACTAAATTAAATTCGTTTAATATACACTTTTGTTTTGCTTATATTTTGAATGATTATTCCAAACCATTTATGGGCTTAGATTTAATTTTTTTTTTTCAGCTTAAAAATTTCTGATTTGTGTGTAGTCAATTGTAATTTCTGTTTTGGTTTAAGGCAGCGTCACATTTATTATTCTTTTTTCATTTTGACCTTTACATGTATTCATTTGATTCTTCTGTATTGTTTCTGGTTTTAGATTAAACTGTGTCATTTATCTTCCAGAATTTCTGATTTTTTTTTTGTGGTCAGAGGTTTCATGTTATAATTTTTTTTTTACAGTAATTCTAAATTGAATTGGTTTAATATGCATTTTACGGTTTTCAGTTGTTAATGTTGATTGTTTAGATGTTTGTTTAAATGTTGTGTTTACTTTTTTAGGTTAAGGGCCACGTTTATTTTATGAACTACCATTAGAGGTAATTATTTTCAATTGTTAATGTTGATTAATATGTTGTTCTAAACAATGACCCAAGTATACGAGCTGTTGAATTTTAGATATGATACATCCCCTTGCCAAGTTGTCCCAAATGATGGTGATGGCTTCTGTCTCTTCAGTTCAATTTCTTATTTGTTGTGTGCAATCCAGTATTATTGTTCGACGGGCTGTTCATTTATTATCAACAACTGGAATAGATTTAAGGTATTTACACTTGATCATGAATTGAACAACTACTCATCTGGCGAAGCGTATAAAACTGCCATGTTGAACCCTAGGACTTACTGCTCCGCTTCTGAGTTACAGGCTGTCTGAACTCTGTTCTTTCGGTTTCCAGATTTTTCATAAGGGATATCTCTTTGCTGTATTTTGGTGAGAATTTTCAAACTGTTAAAAACATGAGGTTCAGTGGCAAAAACTTGGATACCTATGTGTTTGTTTCTTCTTATATTGAATCGAAATTTTTGAAAGCAACACTTGAGTCATCAGAAATTCTTAAGCTGGGAAAAAATGACTATATAAAATCTAAAACCAGAAACAGTACAGAAGAATCAAATGTATACATATAAAGGTCAAAATGAAAATGGAATAATAAACCTGACATAGCCTTAAATCAAAATAGGTATTACAATTGACTACATACAAAATAAATCAAATTTTTAAGTTGAAAAGAAATGACAGAATTAAATCTAAACCCAGAAAAGGTTCGGAATAATCATACCAAAAATAAGGTAAAACAATGTATATTAAACTAATTTAGTTATTGAAAAAATATATAACATGTTTAGCTGGAAGACTGATGCATCTTCCTATCAGAATGTCAGATTTTGGTGGATATAGCGTGATTTGTTTTGTGCCAATTTGGTTGTGGTGATGCTAATATGTTAGAATACAAAGGCTAATATAAATTTTATTTATGTATGAGGTTTTCTTTTTGTTAAACTGAAATTAGTGATGCTATCAATCTGCGGTTATATTTAGGCTATATATAGCGTGAAACTAAGTCAGCATGACTATTTGGTCAAAAAATAAGTATTTATGTATTATCGCAACCTATAATGGCATTATATGAAACGAAGCACATGGTTGCCAATTTAGTGCGGACAACACATAGGAAATTATTGCTGTTGTCAACTTGAGTTATTAATAGAGTTGGCAATTGTTGCAATAATACATAAGTACCAAAAAATCTTCCTATGATATTTCAGTTCTTACATATTATTGCAACCTATTAGAGACATTACATGAAACAAAACACATGGTTGCCAATTTAATGCGTACAACACATGTGAAATCAGCGTTGCCAACTTGGCGAGTAATTTTGAACAGTGGCATTCGTCAATAAAATCTTAAGTTCCTACATTTATTCTGTTAAAAAAGGGTACTGTTTTTCCTAATACTAATGTATTAGTCACTACAGTCAAAGTGGCTCTTTTTTCACCAAAATTTGATTTTTTCCCATATAAGAATCTGTTATTTTGATATTGTGGTGCAAATTTTGCTGCAATGACGCCAATACATAAGTACCATTTTCCTTTATTGGCAGATTCCATGTTTTTTCATTGTAACAAAAAAGTAGAAAAATGCAACTGAAGAAAATGACACTCAATTCAAACTAATTGAGATTAACAGATTGTCAATATTGTGATTTTAAGTTAGAATTTCTATTCACGCATAAGATTTTGCTTATGGTAGTTTCATCAAATCTTTATTTATTTAAAGTAGCTTTTGGTTTGAATTAATATTATAATTTCTATACTATATGTAAGGTTACTTTTATATTTATTTATTTCTTTTATTTCAATTTTAAATATTTAAGATTTTCTGCTGTGTGTTTTTTATTGTTCAAAACTTTATGGCAATTTTATCAAAATTAAGGCTTACTTTTTCTGTTTTAGATAACGTTTTAATTTAAATTGATGTTATAATTCCTATTTCAGTGTCACAGTTTTATTTTTTCTGAACTATCCTTTTCTTGTGTATAATTGTTGGTACAGTAATTATGTGATACAAAGACTCAAAAAGTCTATTTTTCAGCCTAATAATAATTTGTGAGGCCTTTTGTAAACAGAATCTTCGACCATGATTACCTATTCATGACACAAATATCAAAGGGTTTTTTTTACAATCAATGAAACTACACCTTCACTTCTCACCAGAATTTTTTTTTGTCATGTCCATTTCTTCACAAAAAAACAAACAAACATCTGTTAGAAAAATTATGGATGAACACGGAAACTATGGATGCGATTAAATGCTCATCAAAGTAATTTTCCTTCTGACAAATCTGTTCATATGCAGATTGTATATATACACATGCATTGTATACATTTTTTACATATAAATGTTGTATGCTTTACATATCGATGCCATTTTCTGTTGTTGAAGATAAATATTCTTCCTTCCTAATAATAATTCCTTCATCAGCATATTCAATATTTTGTTCAATGTAGAGAATATTGCTTTAAATATAACAGAAAGAAAATGACACTGAATTCAAACTAATTGCTCTTAACATGTTGGTAATATCGTGAAGATAATGCTTCATATTTATGAGGAACCAGTATGTACCATGTTTTTTTTTGCGTGTCGCTGTTTTTTTGCCTTATGACCGATAAGAATTAATCTTTGTTTTAAATGAGAAAAAGTCATACATTTAACAAAAAGCTATTTGCTGAAACTATGATAAGGTGACCTTGAAATAATCTCATATTTTCTTTGGAATTCCATTTTGACCAGATTTTTCGTCATAACTTAACTTTGCTTCTGGCAATCTTGCAAATCAGAAAACTGTATCAGGTGTGGTCGCAAAAATGTTTGCACAGATAAAGGATGCATCTTGAAAAGATTTTCTCATATTTCCCTCTGTGTTTCTTTAAAATTCAGTGTTGAAATGATTTTACGTTGCTTCTGATAATCTGTTCCTCACGTAGTTTCTTGGAGATCATATGCATATTTTATGTTATCATACTGTCCATATACAATATATATATTTTAATTATTACTATAGTTATTTATCATTGTATGTATACTCATTCTTTTGCTCTTTGCAATCAAATTATAATTTTTAATAGAAATATTGCAAAAAAGTATTGTTTTAAGAATGTGTTTTTTAACAATATGGTTTATTATTTGTTTCATTTAGTACTGTTGTTGGTTCTGGACTATTTCAACGGGGACCTGTTTTAGGTAGATTTTAATTTTAGTTCATACTAATTAAATTTTTTTAGTATTGAATTACATCTAATACTCTATATTAGATGTATTGTAGTGATGTTAGATAGTATTATATGAGGTATGGGTGCAATGCTAATTTAATTTTTTTTTCAGTTGAAGGATTCCTAATATTTTTTATTTATGATAGCATTTAGTGAATCAGTTTATCATCATTAATTTTTTCTTTCGGTTCATCTATTGTAGGTTGTTTCACATATAGTTCCCATAGCAGAAACTTACAACTGCTATCACTTTTTCTTTAATAATTTTTATTTATATTTGCATTCATTCATATCTATTTACTCTTCAACTTGCTAATTTTCTCTCTTACATTGAAATATTTGTTTTTGTTAAATTATTATTTACTTTGAGGCAAAATTGCAATTCGTTTAAAATTATTTATAGTGAAAACATTCATTTGAAAAAAATATTTTTAATTTTTGGTTTTACTACTTTTTTCATACATTGTTTATCCTCACTAAAAATATTATAATTGCTATAATAGATGAATTTATGTTTTAAAAACTTAACCCATGCGAAGAACGGGCATTTCAGCTAGTATCATATATTTATTTGATATATCATTCTGCTAGATATGATATACAAAATTCTTGAACATATTTAAATTCTCCCCATACAATAATATACTAAAATTTTCACTCTCAAATAATTTAATGACTTATCTAATATGTAAAATTTAAACATGCATATGCGGTCCCTTTTGAATAAAATATCCAAAATTAATTTATTCTTACAAAACCTCCTAAAAAATTATATATATACTCCTTTTTAAAAATGCTTTTGTCTCACAACATAGTAACATTTCCATTTTATTTTTCTATCTTATTTTAAAAGATATATTTCCTTCTACAGAAATAGTATTCTCAAAAATTTTAGTTAAAAAATATCGAATAAAATAATTGATCTCTGCCTTCTTTTAAAATACCATCATAGTATCTCCATTTTGATAGCCTACCTCTTACTAACATAACATGATTTATATCTCAGTATTTATTAACTTATCAAAAACTTATCATACTAGGCAAAAAGCAACATATTTCACATATTCTCAACTTTGTTGCAATGTTTTTAACATTAATATATTACAACAGTTTTTCCTCATATAATTTCAAAAAATGTTTCAAATCAATCTCTCAAAAGATTTTAAAAATCATAAAAAGGTCATCAATAGTGTAACAAGTAAACATAATATCTTTATATATAAAAATTACGTGCCACAGTGTGTGTCCGCGATGGACTCCGAAATTACTCGATTGATTATAATATAATTTTGCATACTGTGTGTCATTTTGTCTAATTTAAAACATAGGATAGTTTTATTTCAATTAATTACGCCATAATTTTTTTATTGCCCGGAAATGTGAAGAATCCGGAAAACAGGAATATTCGCAATGCTCATGCATCTGTGGAAGCAGATATTTTAAACCAAAATGCACGAAAAGTAACTGCCCGGAGTGTTTCAGGGTGTGAAATCCGATTTTTGAATCAGTTTCCAAAAATAACGTTAACTTTGCCGGATAATGCCAGCCGGCCGTATTTTAGACATACCACGGCAGGGGGTTACCCTGAAAGCCTAGGATCGTGAATATTTGTTTTCTGGCATATTTAAAGACAGATCTGAGATATTACTGTAACTTTGCCGGACAATTCAGGGCGATCGTCTATTATGCAAACCAGGGCAGGAGCTTACCCTTAAAGTCTTGGGGGCAGGAAAAGCGCGTTCCTGGTGTAATTTGAGATGGTGAATGAGAAACTGAAATCAAATTTTAGAAGTTCCTGTAACTTTGCCAGATAATGCCGGAGGACCGAAATATTAGCGAACAGCAGCACCAGTCTAACTTGCTGACATAGAGACACAAAAAATGGTTCTTGGACGTATTTCGAGACTGCCTATCTGAATATTCTCTATCCAATTCAAGATAATCCAATAACAATGTTGAATAATGCCAGACAAACGTATTTTACACAAACCATGGCAGGGGCTTGCTTTAAAATTCTTGAAGTATGAGAAATGCTTTACTGGTGTTTTTCTGCATGGGGAACAAGAATCTGAAATCGTATTTTAGAAACTCACGTAACTTTGCCAGATAATGCCAGAGACTGAACTTACAAGAGTGGGGGTGTCGAAAGTGGGCCCCTAGTGCTTTTCGGGGTGGGGACGGAGAATCTGGATTCGGATTTCAAAAGCTTATGTAACTTTCTGGGTATTGCTGGAATGAGGACAAATGGCTTTGCGTTCGAGTCCCGCCTCTGGATTTTCATTCCATATAGCAACTAAACTTGCAGGCACAGCCTTTGCCGATTGGAATATAAACTTGCATTGGCAATTGCATCTTCGGGCATTGTTGTCGCTTTGTTAGATGGTGGAAAAACTGCACATTCCGAGTCAAGCTGCCATTGGTCATTCATAAGATACAAGGTGTAATGTGTACCATTGTAAAAAAGAGCAGATTGGCTACAGTACTGCAAAGGAATTTAATCATGATCAGGGATAAGTGTACCATGACCATATACATTCACTCAAAGCATACATAGAACTTGGCAAGATTTAAATGGCAACAAGAAAATATTCGGTGTCTTGATTTCTGACAGACATTAACAGTCATTCCTCGCTCTACTTTTGACCACGAGATTGACGCATGCTTAAAACAAATATTTTCAATGCAGGAAACACTTCGATTGACCATAAACACGCGAGTGCATTTGCAAGATGATCAATGGAGCAAATATTTTCTAACCAACTGCTGAATATTGGAAACGGTCAAGTAGAACTTCATCCTTCAATACATAATGCATGAAATAACCAGACGATTTCTGTAATGTTCTTTAGGCAAAAAGGAACTGATTGAGTGTCTTTCCGGATATACTGTATAATTATCTAGATAGTTATTGCCTCTAATCCTGTTACTTAATAAGAAAAAATGTATATATTGTGATGAAATAAACTCCCAGATACAGAGTTGTTGCCAGGTGATTCAATGCCTTTCAAATCAATCTACACTATTGTGGATGAAAACAAAACCGTAAATTTTCCAACCGTGTTTTTGAATTCTCTAGATGTATCAGGAATGTCATCACACAATCTTTGGTTGAAGATTGGTTCCCTGGTTATTCTGCTGTGTAACATAAATCCACCTAGATTATGCAAAAGTGCACATTTGATCATCAAAAGAATTATCGGGAACTTCTTGAAGCAAACATTTTGACTGTAAAGTTTAAATGAGAATTTGGTTCTGTTGCTACGGAATCTGTTGCCACGTATTCCACTGATACCGGTCAGAATTTCCAATACCTTCAAAAGGCTTCAATGAGGTTAGGCTTTCGCGATGACCATAAATGAATCCGAAACCCAAACAATATTAATTTGATGCTTGGACTTAGAAAATCCATGCTTCTCGTTTGGGCAACTAGATGTTACATGCACACGTATGTGGAAGCCGTTGAATCTGTTTGAGTTAGTAAAAGACGGGTTACCGAAAAATATTTATACCGATTAGTGATTAGTTATATAAAATTATTTATTGTTATACTTTAAAAAGATAAAAATTTTAAAAATTACAAAAATTCAATGTTATTAACTACATTTATAAAATTAAATCTTCATATGTTGTTACTTAACAGCTTCATCAGTAATTCATGCATTATACAAAACTCAAATAAGAGATGAATAAAATACAAAGTTAAAATCATTATGTTATTTTATACTTTCTTTTATTGCTCCAAAATTGTAAACGATTAATTTGACTACATTGAATAGCTTAGAATAATATTGAATTAACATATTAAAATAAAGCCCCAGCAACGCGTGGCCAGGACAGCTAGTATCTATATATATATATATATATATATATAATTCTGTTTTAATTTTTAAATATTTTTCTAATGCTTAAAAACAAAAAAAAAATTAAGAATCCTCAGAACACTAGCATTTTAATATAAGCCAAATAACTATTTGACCCTGAGAAAACTTCTTCACTTTCAGTTATTGTTTTTACTGCAATAGTAATTGCTCATCATTTACTAAGTTGAAGAGAGTAATTGCCTGGTGTAAACGATTTATTGAAAAAGCAAGACATCCAAGGAGCCAAACTATGGGACCTTTAAAGAGCAAAGAACTATCAGAATCCTTGAAGTGTATCATAAAAAATATTCAAAGAACATTTTCTAAAGAAATTCAATATTTAGAAAAGGGAATTCCTCTTCTAAACTCATGTAAATTGTTAAACTTGCATCCTTTTTTAGATGATAGTGGATTACTTCGAGTTGGAGGACGGTTAAGAAACTCCCCCATCCCAAGGAATCAGAAACATCCCATGATAATTCCCATCAACCCCATAATTTTACTTATATTGTTATTAATCATTTTCATATTCTCTATTTTCATACAGGTGTTGAAACTACCTTAGCAAATATTAGAAATAGTTTTTGGATACCATCTGCAAGGAATGTAGTTAGAAAAATTCTTAGAACATGCATCACCTGTAGAAAAATTAGTGCTAAAGGTTCGCAGCAATTATTGGCTGATTTGCCAGCTGCGAGAGTCACCGCTTGCAGGGTTTTCAGTCAGGTAGGTATAGATTATTGTGGACCCTACCAATTGAAAACTTTTTCTGGAAAATGCAAGCATATTAAAGTTTATGTTTGTGTTTTTATTTGTTTAACAGTTAAGGCTATCCATTTAGAAATAGTTAGCGACTTAACAACGGAAGCCTTTCTTGTGGCTTTAAAACAGTTTGTGGCCAGAAGAGAGCGACCCATTGAGATCCATAGTGGTAATGGTTGGAACTTTGTAGGTGCAAATAATGAATTAAGAAAAATACTTAAAGCATTATTTAAGAGGAAAATGGAAAAAATAATGGATTTTTTGTCTAAAGAACAAATCAAATGGAACTTCAATTCACCTTCCGCACCACAATTTGGTGGTCTGTGAGAGGCGGGGGTTAAATCTTTAAAATACCATTTAAAGAGAGTAATTGGCAATTCAATTTTAAGTCATGAAGAATTTTCAACACTTATAGTTCAAATCGAAGTGGTTCTTAATTCTCGACCAATATGTCCTCTGTCGAATGATACCGAAATCTTAACTCCTGCACATTTTCTGGTTGGATCATCATTGGTTGCAATACCTGATCCTGATTACACTGAGATCCCCATGAATAGATTAAGCCATAACATTTTTGGTGCAAATGGTCTTCAGAATATTTAAATAGACTGCAACAGAGACCCAAATGGTGTAAGGGCAATGTAGGTTTCAAAGGGGATTTATTGTTAGTCAAACCCTCAGAGAATTCACACTTTAAAATGGCATTTGGCACGCATTTTAAAATTGCACCCCGGCAAGGATAATTTAGTCAGAGTAGTGACTTTAAAGGATAACCAGGGAGTTTATAAAGGACCAGTCACTAAAATTGCCAATTTACCATATGTCAATTGATTTTGTCATCAGAATTGTATTTATAATTATTATTGTATCTTTATTGAATTGTATAATTGTTATTGTCATGTATTCTTAACTATATTATTGTAACTTTTATTGTAATAATTGTATAATGTAAACTTCGTTGAATGCCTTCGTCATTGCAAGGCGGGGCAGGATGTTGGCGAGAACTCCTTGTATAGATTTTGCTCCGAGCCAACTGTTGTAACCTTGTATTCAGTTCGAAAAGTATAGCAATCTCATATGGTTGAGATCAGTTTCGCTCATTAAAATTTTGTTAAATTTACAGTCCATTTAATATTTACTAGCTGTTACCCGCCCGCTTCGCTGGGTATTTCATGATGTTTTATAAATTTTTACTGCTTATATATATGTATAAATTATTGATATCTAAGTCCTAGCATTAAGAATCCGATTGAATTGAAAAATATACTTATACCTGTAAATGTCACCTGCTGATAAAAAAAAGGGCAGAACTCATCTAATTTGTATTTTCTAAAAATCTCTAAAATTGAAGCATAGAATGATGTTTGCTCTTTCGTAACTCAAAAACCAAGTGGATTCCCGCAAAACCAATTTTCGGTGGATCTCTACTCTGTAAATTGAACATGTAAGCCAAATTTCAAATCTAAATCTAACAGAAAAAAGCAAAAGTTTTATTATAAATATCCCTGTAATCCCGTTGAGAGCCCTTTTCCAAAATTACCGCTCTTAGCGGATTTCAATTCAACAAAAGAAAAAGGCAAACCAAATTTCATTATTATAGTCCTTGTAGATCGAAAAAAATAATTTTTTTTTGTCAATACGTCCCAGTAACCCCCTGCAACCCCCCAGAACTTGATTTGCTTAAAATTTATTCTTAGTGGATCCCTATTCAACAAAAGAAACATGCTTAATAAATTTCAAGTATATGGGTCTAACAATTAAAAACAGGAATTTTTTTCTGTAACTCCTCTTGACCCCTCGCAAACATCTTTGGGGGTCAATTTTCATTTTACTCTTTGTTAGAGCAACTCTATTTCATGAAAAGAACATGCCTACCAATTTTCAAGCAGGATGATCAAGTAGTTTAAAAATGAAAATATTTATCGATTATGCCTCTTAATCTCCCGAAATTAAACTTGGTAGTTGATGATCGCGAAACCCATTTTGTAGCGGTTCTCTACTTTACGAAAGGAATCTGCTTATCAAATTTCAAGACTGTACGTCTAACAGTTTAAAAATGGGGATAATTGTCTATAACGCCACTTGAGCCCCCGCAACGCCACTTCTGGGTCTGTTTTCACAAAACCCATTTTGTAGGGAAATTGCACTCTATGAAAGGAATCTGCTTAGCAAAATTTGAAGACTGTGCATCCAATTAATTAAAAATGCAAAAAAATTATCAATAACGCCCCTTGAACCCCCGCAACACCACCTAGGGGTCGATTTTCACAAAACACATTTTGCAGTGTATTTCTATCCTATGAGAGGAATCTGCTAACCAAATTTCAAGACTGTGAGTCTAATAGTTTAAAAAAGAAATAATTATTTATATCTGCCCTTAACCCCCCGCAACACCCTTGAGGGTCAATTTTCTCCAAACCCGTTTTGTAGCGGATATTTACTCCATGAAAGAAACATTCCTACCAATCTTCAAGCAGGTAGGTCAAATAGTTTAAAAACGAAAATATTTATCTCTTACGCCACTTATTCCCCTGCAACGCCACTTAGAGGTCTGTTTTCACAAAACCTTCTTATAGCTGATCTCTACTCTATGAAAGAAATATCTTTATCAAATATAAAGACTGTGCGTCTAATAGTTTAAAAATGGAAATAATTATCTATAACGCGTCTTAAGTCCCCTCAACGCCACTTGGGGGCAATTTTCACGAAACCCATTTTTAGCGTATCTCTACCCTATGAGAGGAATCTGCTTACTAAGTTTCAAGACTGTACGTCTAATAACTTAAAAATAGGAATTTATAACGCCCCTTAAAACCCCTGCCCCTGCAACACCCCTTGGGAGTCAATTTTCCCAAAACCCATTTTGTAGCGGATATTTACTCCAGGAAAGAAACTTACCTACAAATTTTCAAGCAGGTAGGTGAAGTAGTTTAAAAACGGATATATTTATCTATTACGCCCCTTAATCCCCCGCAACGCCACTTAGAAATCTGTTTTCACAAAACCCGTTTTGTGACTGATCATTATTCTACGAAAGGAATCTATATATCAAATTTAAAGACAGTGCGTCAAATAGTTTAAAAATAGAAATAATTATCTATAACGCCCCCTAAGCCCCTGCAACGCCACTTGGGGGTCGATTTTCATCAAACTCATTTTGTAGCGGATCTCTACTCTCTGAAAGAAATCCGCTTACCCAATTTCAAGATTGTACATCAAGTAGTTTAAACATGGAAACAATTATTATTAAAGCCCTTAACCCCCGTAACACCCCTTGCGTTTCGAATTTCGGAAAATCCTTTCTTAGCTGATGTCTACTCTATCAAAGGAACATGTCTACCAAATTTCAAGTCTGTAGGTTGAATAGTTCCAGAGATTTCGTGATTAGTCAGTCAGTCAGTCGCTTTTCTCCTTTATATATATAGATATCGGCAACAGACGGGTTACCGAAAAATATTCTATACTGATTAGTGATTAGGTATATAAAATTATTTAATGTTATACTTTAAAATGATAAAAATTCCAAAATTTACAAATTTAAAAATTACAAAAAATTAATGTTATTAACTACATTTATAAAATTAAATCTTCATATGTTGTTACTTAACAGCTTCGTCAGTAATTCATGCACTATACAAAACTCAAATAAGAGATGAATAAAATGCAAAGTTAAAATCATTGTTATTTTATACTTTCTTTCATTGCTCCAAAATTGTAAATGAAGATTAATTTGACTACATTGAACAGCTTAGAATATAATATTGAATTAACATATTAAAATAAAGCCACAGCAACGCGTGGCCGGGACAGCTAGTATCTATATATATATATAATTCTGTTTTAATTTTTAAATATTTTTCTAATGCTTAAAAACAAAAAAAATTAAGAATCCTCAGAACACTAGCACTTTAATATAAGCCAAATAACTATTTGACCCTGAGAAAACTTCTTCACTTTCAGTTATTGTTTTTACTGCAATAAATTTTTCAGTATTCCTTGCTGATAATAGTACTACCAGGACCCCAGAAATTGAGGGAATGGGAATTAGTATAAATCATTAGGATGTTAACTTTTAAAAGCCTTTCTCATGTTTTTGCAAGCCATCCTTAAAGGCCAATACTGCAATCACTAAGTAAACCTGTAGACTTTCTCTGCCTTAACAATTGCACAAAATAACGACTTTGTAAAAATAAATAAACTTCATGTGACTTAGGATGAAATATGTAAAGCTATAAAAGCTAATGCATTTTACATTATGCTAACAAAAAGTAAATTAATAAAATAATGCTTAATGAAAGATGTAAAGACCCACCTAAAACTGTAGCTTTTTTGAACTTAAAAATTTTAATTGGTAATTTTTTTAATCACTAAAAAAGTTAATTTTAAATTTTGTTTTTATTCATACACTCACTATATATAACTACAAAATTTTAATTAAAACAGAAATAAATTAGAACTAGATACATCTTTCTTTCAGAAAATAAAAATATGCTTCATAATACCTATTATTTAATATTACAAAAGGAAAAATTGTAAATATTATGCTTACCCAACAAGAAATACTCAAAGGGATGTGGAAAAAAATCACTCAAATTCCAATTAAGAAAAACTTCTTCAATCTTCTAATATTCAATTGGTCTGAAATATATACATATAATCCAATTAAAATAAGATCACATTTGAAAATAGATCTTTAAACTATTCATAAATAATGCTATTGTTCTTAAGTATTGGGAAGCTAGATCAAGACTAATGGCCAAATGTCTGGCATTTGTATAAATAATTAAATGCATAAAACTTTTGGCACTTATATATTAAAGTCACCAAATTTGCACCATGCAAATCTTAACATGTCACAAAAGCAAAAGAGAACAATAAAAAAAGATTACATGTTTTATTTTGAAAAAAAGTATCAGATTTGGATTTTGATAGAAAGTGGCATAATGCATGTGGTAATGTTAATATACAAGTACAAAATTTTTTAAATAATTGGTACAAAATGCTAAAAAATAACTTACAATGCCCAAATAACTAATTAAAAATATCTGTATAATTCATTTTATAATAGAAATATATAAATAATTATCAAAATAGAAAACCTACATTTTTAAGCCTAAAAGAAATGCAAGTATTGTGTCCAAAAATACTTTTCATACTTTCAAAAGCCAATAAATAAACTTTAATAATGGATTTGAATTTTATATTAACCATCATGAAAAAGATTTCACACAACTAAATCTGATTTTTACATGTTTTATATTCAATGAATCCATCAAGACCTTAAAGTTTTCTCAAATGACAACATCTCAAAAACTTATTTTAATTCCCCCCCCCCCATCCTTCTTTCTAAATTTATTTGATTTAACCCTTACTTTTTTTTTTACACACATCAATTTTTCACTAAGTTATGATAATAAAAAAAATTAACCTAGGTTTTTTTTTATCAGCCAGGTGCCTCAAAAAAAAGTTCAAAAATAAAAATGCCTGAATTTTACACAGAAATAATTAAAGATCCATCAGTATCCTAAAGAAATTTTAAAAATTTTGAATGCTGAAGTTTTTTTTAATTAAATTAAAAATGTTATAGAGTGGAGAGGAAAGAAATGAGAAAAAGAAAACATATATAGTGTGCATCCTGATACCAATGTACCATCCTGATACATGTGGTATGTTTTTGCATAAGTCCTGTAAAAGTAGACTTATAATGAAATGTGATTGAATTTCAAAAAATATTTTATTATTACTACTATTATTTTAAAAAATGCCTTATAGAACTATTTATTTTAGTTTTTTGAATAAAGTAACCATGATTAATATGAATTTTGATTTTTTTCAATGTATTTCATTGATTTCATTTACACATTTATTTTTCAGATTTATTTTTTAATGTAATAACATTATTTTCAATAAAGGTTTTTATGAATAAAAAGAAAAAAATTGAGCTTCCTTTTTACCTGTTTCATACCTTTGAACATGAATCTTTCACAAGAACTTTTAGATTTTTGGCAGATTTTATCTGGAACTCCCCAACAAATAGGAAAGTACCATTTATTTTCACAAATTTCTTTAAGATAAATATTTTATAAAAATCAATTTCCGTTTTTAAATAAATCTTTTTTTTTTTATTTGAGGTACTACAAAGAGCAAATTATTAAAAACTCTGTCCAATTATATAGATACTTTATTTCTTCAAAAAACTTGTTACTCAAATTACTCATTCTAAAAAAAAATTGGAAAAAAAAGCACTTTTCCATCAATTCAAATCCAATATTAGCACTAAAAATAACCTGCATTTTAATACATGACCAATAATATAGAACAGTTATTTGTTAAAACTATATAAAAAATAAAATATTTCATGAATTAAGAAAATTAAATCATTTTTGAAATAAGTGTATATAATTCCTCATTTTTCTTATCTTTTTTAATTCTAGTGTCAATTTTTAAATTTATTACACATATTTGAACAATAATTTGATATCAGTATATATATATACTAGCTGACCCGGCAAACGTTGTTTTGCCATATAAATTATTTCTAGTGAATATTTTGGAAGTCAAATAAAAAATAACTCATTTTAAGTGTGTGGGAATGTGGTATATGACTGAAAGAGGAATGGAAAGCTGTGAACCAATGATGACCTATAAACGTAACAAAACACCAAACATTCATATTTTGAATACTTTGTATATATATATATATAATTTTATTATTTTAACTAATAAATTTCAAATTACATCTCTATCACAAATTATGACAATTAAAAAATAGCATTATCAGGCTCTTAGTGCAACGGAGAGTGTACGATATTTTTAGTGAGTCCATCTTTAGCCAACACAAACAAACTGGATGGTTTACCCATGCGAGAACATGCCACGTATAAAGGACCATGTGAAAAACACGGTGGGCCCAAATCTAAGTCATAAACAGACTTCGTTTGGCCTTAAGACTTATTGATTGTCATTGCGAATGCCAATCTAATTGGAAATTGAATCAGTTTAAATTCAATTGGCACATCTGTGGGAATAGGGAATCATGGTAGTAATACATCTTATTCTCGGAACTTGCCATTCAAAATTCTAGCTTCGACAACGTTTACAATCAATTTTTTCGTGACTAATCACGTGCCATTGCACAGCCGTGGTGGGTTCAAATTACAAAGCAAAATAATCAGAGATCCCACCTTCAGGTGTAAATGGTGCGGTGGAATGCCTGGCAAAACCAATGAGCTCAAATACTCTGCTGGATAATGTACAGTTTCGTTGGTATCACAAACTGTATCGATAGATTTGTATGACATCAAATCCCCAGGCAACTGTTTCCTACTGAATATACACACAAAATTTCAAAAGAATCGGTCTAGCCATTTCATTAATCTCGTGTCACTTATTTGAAATAATGATAACGAAGTAAAAAAGATTAAGTTTTTCGCAAATATTTTAGATATTTTTGTTTTATAAACGGATGCAACATATGAATTGTTGAATTAAAGATATGTACAAAAAATGGGGAGAAAAAATAAATTTATCACTTGCCAAATTTGGTGATTTGGGATGTTATAGACAGTGTAACCCATGAGCAGAGTGATTTGGACGTTGGAACAGAGTAAAGTCACACATCTGGAGCGAAAAAGATTTATAAACGAAATAAACGGCGAAATAAGCAACATACAGGGGCAAAACAATTACGCATTTTAAGGTTTTTAATTAATATCTTTTCAGCTAATTGCAATGCCGGAATGAAAAATAGTTTACGTCCTATTCTCAGACCTATTGAATATATGCACAAAATTTCATAAGAATCGGTCAAGTCGTTTCGGAGGAGTTTGGTTACAAACACTGTGACAGAAGAATTTTATATATTAGATATTATATATGTAGGCTAGATGCTGAGCTGTTGTTGATATTCCTTAAGTTAGGTGATAACTTTATAATAAGGCTACCTTGATTTTTATTATTTGGTACTGTGGTTGTGATTGTTACTATGTATACTCAACATAGTTTGACATTTATCAGTTTATTCTTTGGTTGATAACCATATCAATATTAACAATTTTAATTTGATTTCTTTTCCATATATTTGACAATTTTTAAATTTTATGTTGTCTAGACTGAAGCTTTAATCTAACATTATTGGTGAAAACCAGGTTTTTTTTTTTTTTTTAAAAAAAAAAATATATGAGGTTTTTGTTTTTGATTTTTATGGACCAAAAGGATTGCTGAATGTGTGCTTTGAGTCCATTTTACTTCCAAACCATTCAGATTTTTTCCTTCCTTGATTAAAATTTCATTAATTTTGGTCATCATGGAATGTGATAAGCATGGTATAGAAATGAAATTTGTTCTTAGACTGGAATCAGAAATTTGGCAGCCATGTTTTATTGAGGATATTACAGTACAAATTAACACTGCCACAATAGTAAATCAGTCAGGAATAATTATTTTTTCCTTGGCAGCAAATTGTGAATTTCTATTTTAATTTCAATGAATGAATTTTTTTGTTACTTAAGTATTAATGTCACCACAGCCAGATTTGCACCATGTGAATCACAACATTTTCCTTCAAAATCTAATTGGGTTTTTTCAAATAAAAATCTAAGAATTTTTTAGTATGATACCATAGCACAATTCACATGGCACATATTTTGCTGTGGTGGTGCTCATATGCAAGTACAGAACTTTTTAAAACATTATTGTATAATGAAATTCATTGGGAACTTGAAATTTTTCAAAAGTAACTATGTGTTCTCAATTATGTGTCTGATATTTAAATTGATTTTATTGAGGTCAACACAGAGAAGAAGAAAAAGTAGTACAGTTGAAATTGATGAGAGAAAAAATAACAATGATACTTTCTATTGATTGGCCAATTGTATCACAATGGAGAATAAAGAAATCATATAAACCTTTAATATATGTACAACATTCCAGAAACAGTCTTCAATAACTTTATTTTATAATAGTAATTTATTTTTTTAGTCTAATTTTTTTAACTTTTATTTTATTTTTACTTACTTTTTAGACACATTTCCAAATTCTTCATAATCTATTTTTTTTAAATCCTAGTACCCAAATTCTGCCATGTTTTCCACAAAAAAAGTATGGTACATACTATCATGATATTATACAAAACAAAGCACATGGTTGCAAATTTAGCACTTAAAACATCGTACAAAACTGAGGGTGCCAACTTGGCAAATTATCGATAGTATGTATGTACCAAAAGTACATTTATGCCTACTTTATCTTTTTAACTTTTATTAAAATGTACATAATTTCATTACCTTAACACTTTTATCAAGAATAAGCAATTTTTACTCAATATTTTCATGTCGAGTTCTTAGTGCTAAGCCTTGGATTGAATCTTGGATTGAACATTAGGCACAAGCGATAAAGTTATCAAAAATCATATATCCAATGCCAAACGGAATATTACCACTGGTAACCTTTTATCACGTTTCTTTTCAGTAACATCTTTTTCATATAGTACATCAAAAACAGACTAATATTTATAACATTTTTTGTGTGTATTTCACCAGTGAAACAGAAAAGTAACAAAAATTACTTTTCCCACATATGACATTTTAAAAAATATAGTAAGATAAGTTTAGCTATTACAAAAATATCTACCACACATTTGTAAAAATAATCTGGATTTCTATTGTTATATTTTTGTTCCCTGACAAATTTCAACACCAACTGTAATCAAATGTTCAGTTAAAATATTTTTTAAATAATTTACTAATCAACCACATCAAAGATTATTAATTATTACAGATCAAACCTTTTATTATAATTCCAACCTATAATTTTAAATAAAATATTCATACACTGAAAGTATAATATTTCACAATCAAATCATCCACTAGTTCTAAAAAATGCAAGCGTTTTATTAATTGCAAGATCAAATTTTGGCCCATGATAGAATTTCCTACACACAAGTATAAAATTATATATATTTACATAAATTAAAATTAAGGCTGATCACACAATTAAAACAGCAGAAGAAGTAATTATATCTTTAAATCATTGCAGCAACACATTTTATTTTTTAAGTGCAATCCTTGATAGAAAAAATTTATTAAAGGTAACCAAAATCCATATCCTGTGTATACTGCATTCTAAAGAAAATTACCATGAATTTATTCACATAAGGAATTCACATTTGGGGGGGGGGGGCAGAAGCTTCATTAATTAATGAAGTATATAAAAAAGTAAATATCAAATGAAAAATTTTATATTTCCTACATTCTTATTAACATTTTTCAATGTTAGATTACAGAATCATTAGAAGAAAATATTTTTTTTTATTTAATTATACATTATGACAAATAAGCATAACAGTTTACTTATGAACTCACTTATATGTGAAATTCGATTCCACTGGTTAAATTCATTTAATGTAACAAAACAAAAAAACTTGCGTAGCGTGAATTTTGTTTACTGTAACATTGAAAGTAAAATATACAAAAAAAATTAAATTAAACTACAATGTTTTATAGTTGATGCAAGATTTTCCTCTTGTCCTAATTAACACATTAAAAATATATATTTAAAAAAATCATGGGTTAAATTCAAAACTAACCATTGATTTTTAATTGAAATAATCAATGAAAATGAATGATATGCAGAAATATTAATAATAATAACAATAGAATCAATTCATCTGTCAAATATTAACTTTGGTGGAAATTATGCACATCGTAATTAATTGTACAAAAAAATTGCAAAAAAACTATTTTTAACAATTTGTTTATTTTTCCTGGGCCACACAATGATCAATACAGTACGGCATCAGTCTCTATATACTAATTCGGAATACAACCTACTTCGATGTTTACAAACTGCTCTTTATTTACACTGTTCAAATCCAACATCGAAAAACCTTGCATAAATCCGAAAATTGAGAAGTTAAATCTCTTTACTGTAATAAATCCAAACTAAAAGTTTACTTTTGTAATAAAATTACCAAATAATTCAACATCAAAACAAAAAGAGCGCGGTACTTGATTAACAAGCCTCTATTTCTAACAGTGCACACATTCTACGACTACACGATTACAGCAAATATAACTCAAATGAAGGAGTTTAATGCTTGAAATAACAAAGCTAATCAAATCTAGAGAATTCAAATGAACATTAATTTAAATATTTAATTAAAACTTGCTTACTTTTCTAAACATAAAACACAGCTTTCCTTCCAACGAAATGAAATCATGAATATATCTCATTCTTTAACAATACTGTTGCCACAACTCAATGTAAATATTTCAACTGAACAATTCAGTAACTGTAATTTCAGACCAAGGTTTAAATAAAGTTTTTATTTTAATTTTGCAAAAAAAATAAAACTACATTACGCATAAAGATAAAGCTTAGGGATATCTATCAGAGTTCAGAATAAGCCCTTGTAGTTATCATTTCTAATAATCAGTAATAAGATGATAGATGGGAGTACAAAACCCAGAGACCCAAAGGAATACGGTCCTGAGCACAACGTTAAATTAAGAATTGTTTTAAGTATAGGGGGAAAATTTGAAAAATATAATAAAAATGATTTCTAGAAATTACATCTAACAAAAATAGGCCTGCCTCTAAATGATGAGAGAGAAAATTTCTTCAAAATTTATACGGAATATTAAAAAAAAAATTCAAAAACATTTTAACTAAAAATATTTTACCCATTGATTTTTCATTTAAGTCACACATTGAAGCTAATTAAGCAAGCAATCTTTTCAAAATCACCAAAACTTTTTTCCCTTCTTCTTTTTTTTAGAACATTAAGATGCCATGGTAGCCGAGTGACCATAGTCAAGAACTCGTTGTGGTCACGCATTTGGAACCCAGTACCTAGTTCTAGACTAGCGCCTGAATACTGAATACAAATGAGCTGGTTCTATTAGTGAGCAGGTGGAAAGAGAACTGAAGCTAGGGAAAGTAGGGATTAGGGAAGATATTTATCCCGCCAAAATCGAATAGCCATATTGTCTGTGTGTGCGCCATATTGTCTGTTGATTTAGAATGGATAGTTGTAAATATGAGCAGATTTTTTTTGTGAATAATTTTTTTAAAAAAAATATGGCAGATGATTCTGTAAATGCAAATGCTGAAAACACAGAAAAAATATCGTCGATTGATTTTCGCAGTCCTGAGCGAATTATTTGAATCTTTCGGTCCCAGTGGTGTCATGAAGAATTCAGTCTTACAAAAAGCAGAAGCTAGCCAATAAATACTAGGTAAATCAACGAAATAAGCATTCACTTTTTAGTGTCAGTTTCTGTTAATTTGTTATTTAGATTGCATAGCTAAATGATGAAATATACTTTTCTTGCAGAACTCGTTGTAAAACTAAAACTGCATGGAAAAAGGAGTTCTTGAAGAGAAATGCCAATATATCCTATGTAAGTAGACTTTAAAAGCATTCAATTTAACATCAGTTCATTTTGAGATGCATTAAATGCTCACTTGGATGTGGGAATCTTTAGCCTGAGATTAAATTTCATATGTGCAGATTCATTATATGCATGGTTGCCAATTAGGTTTCCCCTTGCCTATGAGTGGATGGTTTTAATGTGGAGGATATTTGCGTAACTAAAGTAATAGTACACCAAAACACTTTTGGATGAATATCTTTTTAAAATATTGATTTTTACTCTTTTTTTTTTTTTTTTTTTATTCCTGCAATGCGGTGACATACAAAAAAAACTTTCGTTTTAATCTTAGTTTGTTTTTTTAAAAATATTCTATTTTATTATTGTTGCATAAAAATAGCTCGTAGTTATACAAGATAAAAAGTTTTCGAAAATTGGTTATCGTCAATATTTGTAAAGGTGTAAAACATTACAAAAAAATTAATGTTTTACAGTGTAAAACATTACAAAAATGTTCCTCATTCAATGGGGCAGTATATGATAAAGCTTTTTAAAGATTGAAATAGAAACTAATTCAAGAAAAGGATGTTTAAAATAGTTTGCACAAGTTTCCATTTATTGTTAGTAAATTTATCAAAAGTTATTGTTTGAGTCTGCCAAAAATTCTGTAGAATTAGCTGAAAGATTCACCATTGTTCCCCAATTTCTACCGAAATTGGTTGATGAGTATTCCTATCAGGTCAGATTACTCAAGACTGTAATGTTGTGCTAAAAGAAGAGTTTTTGTTTAGAAAGTAGAAAGCTTAGATTTTTCTTTGCTAAATCCATGATAAACAAGTCTGAAACTGAAACAATTGGAATAATTTCCAGATGAACAAATTCAACATTTTTGGCTCCAGCAAGTATATAATAGTGTGAAGAAGAATAAGCAAGGAACTTAATCCTAAGAATTTTGTGGGAACAGTGAATCGTGGAGGTATTCTTGTGTGTGAGGAGGGATGTATGTCAGCTTCAGTATTAAATAATTTGATATGTATTGATGGTATTAGAAATTGCAAGATCTTAACAACTTGAAATTATCTGCTTAAAATTTAGGTATTGGTGACAACTTTATATTTTATCAAGGTAAGAGTCCAAGCACATTGCTTTTAATGTATGCCTCTGTTGGCTACGGTAGCCTGTGGTGTGTCATGAGTAAGAGCCTAGTACACACCACTGAAGTCCTGCCATGTAGGGGAGCGAAGCATGTAAAATCTGTCAAGAGCTCGGACATCCTCCTGTTGGTGTAGTGTGGAAGTTAGGAGAGGGAGGTTCCAGCTAAGGTGCTGTCCTCGTCACTTGACCATGGTTCAAAATTACAAGGCCCATTGCCAAAAGACCTCGAGTAGCTGAACAGTGGGACGTTTATATTCACTCACTGGTGTGTAATTGTCCCCAGGTTTTGAAAAACCCACCTCATTCATCTAATTTAAATACTAAAGAATATATATTAAGAGAGCTTGAAATTAGATTAAGAAGACAAACAAAATGTGAACTAATATCAGTAATCTCTAAAGAATTGAGTATATTGATGCAGAATTTATGAAAGGAAATGGTGAATTCTAGGTGAAATTGTCGAATCGGCCACTGGTCCAGCAAATTTTCAAAAATCGCCAACTTAGCGCGTTTTTACGCCGTGATCTGACTTCTTCCTCACTGATACAAAACCACGAGGGTTACCAGATTTGGAGCAATTATCGATTTGGCGAAAAAACACTTGGCGGGATAAGTGGCCGTTTCGACAATTCAACCGAATTTTTTTCAAATCTTTGCTAACACATTTAAAAGCTATTGTGAACACTAAAGGATTTCCTACTAAGTGCTAAATTAATAAAATAAATACAAATAATTATAACTATTGTGAGATTTTTAAGTTTACCAAGATTTTTATAACAGTTTTTATTAATTTTTCAAAATAGTAAGTCACAATTTGTTTTACAAATTGGTTTGATTATTCCATTAAGAGCAAGTTGCAGATATTACTTTAAAAGATTATAATTCTGATATATTAATTTTCATATGTTTTATTGAGATTTGTAAGTGTATGATCACTTTTGGAGTCACTAACTAAATGATGAAATGTATCTTACTTGCAGAATGGTGAAATTAACAACAAACTGTGCCTTATCCATAGTTTCCAAGAAGTACATTGCTTGATAATCTCTTTGATTCAACAAAATTAAACCAATTTTTGAAATGAACATCTTTGTGACTTTTCTTTTGAGTTAATTTGATTATCATTCTCCTATAAAATCTTCTGAAATTTAATGGGTACTTGCATATTATTACAACCTTTTGGCGACATTATATGAAATAACGCATATGGTTGCACACTTGGTGAGTTATTAGAAGAGTTGGCGATTGTTGTGATAATACATAATTACCGTTTAATGTTTAAAATTGTAAATTAAACAATGTTATAAACATTTAGGCTTAATTTTCAGACATAGTCTTTATTATTTCAGGTGCAGTTATACTAATAATATTTTTGATAATTGGGCTTGTTTTGCTCACATTGCCTGTGATAAAATATGTTGCTATGTTTTTAAAATTAAATTAAAACTTTAAAATTTAACCTATTTGTTTTATTCTCTACAGTTTCCTAAAATATAATTGTTCATTTGTGGCACTGAAATTAGTCCTCGGAAAAAAAGCAAAACCAGTTTTGCATATTTACTAGCATTCTAATACATGTTAATGAGTCAACTACATTAATTTTTTAAACAATAACTGCATTTTATATGTATGACATAATAAGGTGTCATAATAGTCTTATCATTAGTAAAACTTGTGAATATTTATAACAGTTACAAATCAGGCATGGATAGAAACATACTTTCAGGAACCACATTTAAATTCACATACATAACTTACCTTTTAATAGTTATCAACAAAAAACAATAGCAGTTTATGAATTTTAATCCCTTATTGTAATGAGGACAATTTTCTAAAAGTGAAATATATATATATTTAGATTTATGTTATATTACTTCTACTTACATATCCTAAACTTGAAAAGACCAGTGTAAATAAGTTGATCAAACCTTTAGTAAACATGAGAGCTAGTGATGCCAGCTTCCTTATAGAAATGCAAAGTGTATTCTATGTAGAGGGATTTTTCCACCTGCCTTATGTTATAAAATGCTTTCAGTACAATGTATTTCAATATTTCTGCTTGAAATGTTGACTTTTTGACATTGTTTATATAGAAGTTTATTCATTTGTTTTTAAAAAATCTGAAAGATTTGTATATTATAGTATCTATTGGTAAATATGAATTGAAGCTGTCATACTTTTGTTTAAATTTATTTATAATTATGATATATTAGTTTGTAAAGGTAAAATGTAAAATTACTATTTTTATTGCAGCTGAATTCCCAAATTGCTGTATCCTGCAATTGCATCTTTATAACGATATTTACTCTAGATAAATCTGTAGTAGAATTTGACTGTCCCCAATCAAGATACAGGTCAAAATTAATGGCAAGAATTGGGTCGACTGCGTTTAGTGACAGGCCATGGTTGCTTGGGAGAGCATTTAAATTGATCAGGAAGTTTATTATAGTCCACCTCTATAATTTAACCATGTTAATGAACGGAAAACATCTCCAACACTGCAAGGCACTCTACAAGATTGACTCCGAGATTGCTGGATATTGGAGTGCTAGAGAGCTTATGACTTTGGGCACTTTTTTCTAATGTGTTTTTTTTTTTTTCTTTCTCTTTAATTTGTATTTGTTAGTTTTTTCTTTTGTGTTGTATTTTTTAAAAAGCATTAAAAATAAAAAAAATTTGACTGTTATTGGAGCTTGTTTTTCTACTTGTATTTATGTACTGGATTTAAGTGTTAATCAAGAAAATTCAGTACTTGCATGTTATACTGTCGAATAATGCCAGCCAACAAAAAGTTACATCAATTACTGCCATCATTATTAATACTGTGTTCCAATGTGTACAGGGATAATTTCCACTATTGGCTGTATATCGTGGTATTTTGCAGTCTTGATTTGATGAAAATTGTATTGTATGTATTTATGTTTAATCCATATTATGAAACGGTACCTAATATCAATTGTTTTTGCTAAATCAAAAACAATCAACAAATGCTACAATGTACAGTCAATAATGGTAAAATTTTCCTGTGCATGCTCAAATATAATAATCTTAATCATAAATTGTCTTACTTTTTATCAAGTTTTTTAAAAAAATTATTAGAATGTAAAATAAAGAGAACACATTGTATTTTTTAAATTTTTGGAAGTTAAGGTACTGAAATAAACATTTTACAAAATTTAAGAGTTTGTATTACTGTTTTCAGAACATCTCTGCATTGTTATCTGTTAAAATGGTGTAAAATATGATAAATGGTATTCCAGACAAAAAATAAAATAATTTAATAAAAATTACAATTTGAAGAAAAATTTATTCTTTTAATAATAAAAAGAAAATTGTCAAACTTAGAAGAATCAAATCTGGGCATAGTGGAAAAGTTTACGAAAGAAGTGCAGAATTTTTACCAAACATGTTTCCAATATGTTAAAGAATGGTCTGGAACTAATTCAGCATTTGAAAGATTTTTTGAGATTGATTGTTGATAATTTAACCGTAGCACTTATTGTAAAGTTCAATATGAAGGATATTTCTTGCTGCAAAATTTCTGATATATATTAGAAAATGATATATAATTTAAAAAATTCATTCAATGGAGAAATACTCATTTAGGTAAATAATTAAAAGGGATGTAAGCACACTTGTGTACTTTGTTTGAATTAATGAAATGTTTTAGATATTTGTTGTAATTATTTCTTCCTCCTCTTCATTGTAAGAAAATTATTCACTTTAATTATACAAATATGTGAAAAAGAAACTGTTGTATAACTCATATGAATTGATCTGTTTAAAGTAATTCTCTATTCCTTAATATACATTTAAAAAATGCTAAGCCATTTTTATATATGTTTACTGAGCATTTTGTCCATGATTAACATTCATGGGTATTTTTCGTTTAAGTATTAACTACATGATTATAAACTTAATTTTTTGATTCACCGTAGATTGATCTTGGAATAAATTACTAACAATTGAAATTTAAACAAGTCAACCCAAGATCATAATCAAACTTTTGCTTTGCGTTAACTAAAAAAAATGTTCCATCTGTTACACAACTACCACAATCTATCAATTTTATTGAACCATTTATTAATCTTATACTTTAATTTCAAACAAGAATATTCTGGAATTCTTAAAATATATATACATAATTCAAAAAATATGAAAATTTATTGAATATATAATATATTCAAAAGAATATATTATATATAATGAAACACATCACACACATACATTAGAAATGTATTATATGTTTATGAAAAAAGAAAAATATTTCATCCCTTTCATGTTGTTACAGTAACTAAAGTGTAAGAAAATGGATTTTCCTTCAACTACAACAACGAAGATTTGTACTCCACTGAAGAGTTAATTCTTATACAGGGGTGGCCAACCTTATAGCTATGGGTGCCAAACAAATCTAACAATATCATTCACTGTGCCACACTATAGGGAATATTTGAAACAATTGAATTTCTGTGGCAATGCATACAGATTTGGAGTTTTATAATACATTAAAAGTATACAGCATTTAAAGATATTAACAAAAATAAGCAACATAATAAATAAATCTATTCCTTCAACATAGATAAAAAAAATTCACATTATACACATAAATAGGTATCTTGTAAAAACTTTGATTAAAATAAAAAATATAAGTATTCCAGCCATATAATTAGTATACCTTCAATACAAAAAATTTTAATTACAGAAATTTCTTCACATGTATATATATGGAACCAAAAGTGGAAAGCAGTTGTGATGTAATAATTTTAATGTTTTTGTGAGATATGAAGCAATTCAAGGACATGGAAAATAAAAGTAAGAAAATTAATATCAATGAGCTTAAAATCATTGTGAAAAAGTCTTCGGGATATAATCAGATCCATTGGATGGCAGTACTTATCAATCCAGCATGTTATGTATAACTTTAAATATACAGAAGTTTACACAGCCAAACTTCGTTCTGGTCGTCCATCTAAACTTGCAATCAGAGAAAAATGAAGTATGATATCCGTAGTGAAAAATAATTCGCGTTTGGAAACTCAAACTGCAACATTCACGAGAAGTTACAAAAAAATTTGTTTGGGTGTTACAAAAAAAATCTTAAAAAAGGGTGGATACTGTAGTCGAGTGGTTCACAAAAAGTCTTATGTTTCAAAAGCCAAAAGATAGCTTTTGCAAAAGAGCATATACATAAGCCTCCAGAGTTCTGGAGAACTGTGATATTCTCCAAGAGAGCAAATTTTGTATCCTTGGCATAAAATATTGTTAATTGGTATGGAAAAAAACCATGTACAAGTGCTTCAAAAAGAGCATTTAGTTTAATGGGAAATTACTTTGGCAGTGAAGTTATACTGTGAGGGTGCATGGCAAGTTGGAGTATATCGAATCAATTATAAACAAATATGATTACCTTGATGTCCTAAAAACAATTTAAAGGAAAGTGCTGCCAAACTCAGCCTAAGATCGTCATTTCATTTCCAACACGACAACGATTTTAAGCATACCACTGAGATTGTGAAGCTTTGGCTCATGTATAATGTCCCAAATCAATTGTACATGCCCCCACCAGTCATTTGATCTGAATCCTTCAGAACACCTATGGGATTTGTTGGAGCCCATAACTCGTCAACACATCTAGCAAGGATATGCTGAAGAGATGTCAAAAGATAAGCACTGAAGAAACCACAAGACTTAATAATTCAATACTGAAACGACTTCAGGATGTTCTCAAGAGACTGTGTTAATCCCAACCAGCTATTAAATAGCTCATCATCCTTGTTAAATAATTTTTATGGTTACTACTAAAACAGTGAACGCAGACTGTTTCTACTTGATTTTTGTTAGTATTGCTACAAACCTGTATTTATTTTAAAAGCTATGAAAGCAAACCCAGTTTACTTTAGTTTTTTATTCTCAATACTAGAAATAAAATATAATTAAAAAAAATTTTTTTCAAATTCCAGTTTTTAAATTTTTTGTTGTTTTTTATGTAAGCAACAATATGTGAACGTAGACTTTTTCTAGCACGTGTATATGCATTCATTATTATGTATACTCATCAGTATTTGCATCAGGTTAAAAATTTTGGAAACTAAACAAGGTTAAATAATTATGTCCCATTGATGTATAACTTAGAAAAATATCTTATAGTTTTTTATTCTTGTTCAGTGTCTAGCTATAAATATACATTATAGATAATCATCATCCCTTTATAACAAACAGGATGATTCCAGAACTTTTTTTAGACAAATTCCTTTTTAGGAAAAAATTGATGGAATTCAACTACTTAAAAATTATCAGTATTACTTCATTGTGTTGTACACCATAATGTATAGAAATTGTTCGTCGTAGCATTTCACTTTTAATTACTTATTTTTGAATCTAGAAATTATCCTCATATATTAGCAATCTTAATATTTACTAAATAACAGGCACATAATCATCCGATTAGATGAAAATAGGACCTAAAATACAACTCACTTTTAGAGAATCTAACGGTACAACATTTTTACCTTACATTTCTGTTACATATTGTTATCTATACACATTTATATTCTTTTATTACTTTTTAAATGTACAATAATATACTTCTATCCCTTAAAAACTACTTCCATTAAAATGTGTGTACATATTTGATTATATTTTTTAATTAAATACACATTTCAAACAAAATGCTACACACTTTCATACACAGATCTTTTATTCTCATAATCAGAAATAATGTTACCTTGATACACATGATTAAGAATGTTGTTAAAATTCTTAGGAAACAGGATACAAATGCAATGAAGCAATTTATTATTTTACGTTTATTGCATTAAAACATTAGCTAAATACAATGTACAATTACTTTAATCATTCAATTTATCATACATACAGTTTTACAAAAATGGTGAAATTATTCCAAATTAATTTTTTTTCTGAGGATTTTTTTCCAACCATATGATTCTTGTGACAGGAAATAACTCATTATTTCAAACCACATAATTAATTTCTAACAAAACTTTAATTTCTACGCTATTGCGAATTCTTTTAATTTAAATTAAATTGTAAGCACTACTTCTTCATCCCGTAGAGATTAACTTCTCTCTTTTCATAAATGTTTAACATTTTTAGATAAAATATTAATAAAACTTTTCAACTTCTCTCAATTGTTATTTTTTCTATAATTCCTTTGAATCGAATTATGTATGCACTGCCAGTTTTCCTGAGCAGCTTGACCACTAGGCCGTGGTAGCTTAATGGTCAAGGTCACCCGCTCGTAGCTGGCGTATCATGAGTTTGAGTCTGGTACCACTGAAGACCCGTCGTGCAAAGGCGGCCGATGCACGTTAAATATGTAGAGGGATTCAATTCCTCCCATTGGTGTGGTGTGGAAGTTAGGAGAAGCGGGTGACAGCTGAGGTGTCGTCCTCAAAACATGACCATGGTTCAAAATTATGAGGACCTTCACCAATAACGTTCGTACAGCTTTATAGTGCGATCTAAATATAACTCTCTTACTTTCTTGAATAATGTTATTAACATTTTTTACATTTGTTTTAATTTAAAATTTATTGTTTGATATTTCATTATTGGAAATGATATCTCTACACATTTTTAAGAGGAAGAGGATGACGGAAGATGGTACATCCTTCCGTAACTGCCACACCACATTTACAATAAGAGTCAAAATAAGAGTGATAAGAGTCAAAATTAAATGTTATCATCCTTTGCATTCGGTTTTTCAAAATGTATTTATACAAATACAAAAGTAGCTTTAATGTTATTCTTAAAAATGCAGCTATCTTTCCAATATAAAATTTGGGAATATTTCTACAAAATTCTATATTCCTTTTTTTTCTGTTCAAAAACTGCCGCAAAAAATATACATTCGTGTTCTATATGTTTTCTCAAATTTTATTTTTAAAATTAATGGGGCTTTGTAGTTTTTATTATTTAAATACATTAAAAAAATTTATTTCATTTTTTAGTTAATAAACTATGTATAGTTTGAAAATAATTAATTTTTTATGAGTATTGCTGGCTGCGAAAGCTGTATAAAAATTCAAATTTGCAATAATTATCAAGTAATTGCAATTTTATTGATATTGTCAAATTTACTTCATTATTGAAATTTTTTATGTAGGAATAATTGTGCTTCAGAATGAGGAAAACTTGCCGTCACAGCTTGCCACAAGAAAGAAAGAAAATTTTTACTACCACTTTGGAACACTTATTACCAACAAGAAAATTGAATGCAAATGTTACTGAATTTCATTACTTCAACATTTTCAAATGAATATTATAATAAAAAGGAAATATATTAATTAATGAAGATGGATATCTTGACTTTATAATTTCAGACAAAGCTTTAATTTCAATCCAGATAGTAAAGAATATTTTAATTAAAGTGCAATTCAATGGTTTGTTTTTTTATATATATCAAACACAAATCCATTTATTTTGTTAAATAGGTTTATAGTGTAAGTATAGCAATTTTTTGTGTATCTGAATCCAACTTATTGGGATTCCTCATCAACTTCAAATATAAGAGAATGTATTCATTACAAGTAATTCTTAGCAGTGGCGTACACACACACACACAAGGGGAGGGTTTGAGAGTTCACAATCCCCCTCCTTAGACCAAGTATTTAATTTTCGCCATAGAGCTTATGCCTTCGCGCTTAGGTCTACGTGTTTTTTACTCCTCCCCCCCCCCCCCGAAAAAAAGAGGTATGTGCACGCCACTGATTCTTAGACTGAATTATAAAACGAGTTTAAAAGTATTATATATTTTCTTTTCAACATCGTATAAATATTCAGAAAGAATTCAATTACTCCTTTCAACAGAAAAAAAATTAGATTTTCACGTAAAAGAAATTAAATTTATACTTTAGTTTTAGTTTTTTAAATGTATCGTTTATGTATTCCCTTTTCCATAAATTTCAAAAATTTTGCTAAAAAGTGAAAAGATATGTACACAATGGCGCACACAAGGGGGAGACCCCCCCAAAGCCCTTGAGTTTTTTTCAGTTGATGATAATCCTATATGTATATAATGCAAAATTTAATTAAGTACTTGTAATTAACAATTTATTTTATTAATTAATGCTAACTATTGATTCAGTAATTTATTTTTTACTGTTTTTTGTTAACAAAATCAGAAGAATTAATAGGTTTTGTCTTGAGGTATGATGCAAGTTGGGGAACTTTCAACAATGGACCCTTCCCCCCTTGAAAAATGTTTGTATGCGCTATTGTATGTACACATTAGATTTTGTGACAAATAAGTTTTTTTTAAAATTTACGATGTTTTTGATCTAAATAAAACATAAATTTAATTAGAAATTTGTGTTTATTTGAAAATAACTTTATTGAGGAGTGCATCAAAAATTGGGTAGAAAATATTATTGCTGTTATTCAAAAAAATGCATCAGCAATATTCATTTGTTTAAGTGGGGTCAAAAGCAAAAGTTAATGATTATCACACAAAAGAAAAATTTAATTGCTTGAGCTTTTTCTTAATTTTAATTATTTTGCTTGAGTTCAAAGTGAAAATCCTTCATGATTTAATCTCTTTTATTATGCTAAAAGTTTATTCAACATTCTGGTATTTGAATTTTGATATTTTTTACAAAGGAAGAAAGTAATTCCTTGTATGGTAAATATCCCCTTCTACACGAGTAAAAAAAAGAAAAGTTTTGCTTGTCTTTCTGTCCCACACAATCGATGACCTAAAACTGCCATGTCTTCATTTTTAAGGAGTTGGGAAGATCGCTGGCGGCAATCTATTTTAGACACATTTTTGACCATTGGTTTTTACCTTGCCATTCCCGCACCCTACTGTTTTATATTTTCACATTTTTGCCTGCCTCTCTTTCGAAGAGTAAGGCCTTTTACAAACTATAAATCCAGCTACATTCTGTCAGATAAGGATTCATTGTGGTCAATGCTAAAAATACTATGAAAAGCCGTTGGGGAGGGGTTAAACAATTAGCCGCCTCTATGTACACTTTCCTTCTCCTTTGGCGGAAGAAACGTCCCAACATCTCAAACGGGTACTGTACCGTATTATGCAGAATTTGACCCCTAAGATAAAACGACCCTTCTCTATAGTTCAAGCAAAAGCTGCTCGCCGGAGCCCTTTTCTTTCTCTGATAAGGATCTGACCGTTCCATTCCTTCACTGTACGCATTTGCCTTCCGACAAAAAACGATCTTTCCAGCATCGACGTAAAAATTAAAACAAAATTTGCGTACTTGCTATGGAAAGATATTTAAATTTATGTGTTCCACAACGCACAATTTTCTAAAAAAAGTTATTGCATATTTAAAAATATTATACAAATATCAAAAACTCAGAATTGGATTTTAACCCTCTGAGTGTTCGTCCTTGTCCTGAAAAATCATTCCGAAAGCGTTTACTTCTTTTTTGAGAATTCCTTCGAAAGTGCAACACATTTAATTCCTTTCCCCTTTAAAGAACGCGGGAGGTCTACAGGGGAAGATTTTATTACTCAGTTCGGCCTCTTTGTTGCTTTAAAACCGGGATAAAACTCGTTCACAGCTGTGACGTTGCCTTGTGCGAATTTTAGGTGGGAAAAGCGGGTCCACGTGGTTGTTTGATCGGTTAGGTCACAATAAAAGTGAAGAGTTAAAAAAAAAAAAAAAACTCGAAAGAAAGAAACTTGTTACAAAAGTTGAAAAATACTTGTTTATTTTAAACAAAACAAAATTTTAAAAAATTAATTTAAGAAAAATAAACTATTTTGGACTAACGATTTATGCCAGGAAAAAGTACCTTGTACTTATTGTGGAATATGAGACTAAGAAAACACAAATACATCGTAATGTTTTTTAAAAAAGTAACTATGTAAAAAAGAGTAAAAGTGACCATCTC
Organism: Trichonephila clavata; assembly: GCA_019973975.1. Lineage (NCBI taxonomy): Eukaryota > Metazoa > Arthropoda > Arachnida > Araneae > Nephilidae > Trichonephila > Trichonephila clavata. The sequence continues at coordinate 33,691 of BMAO01033699.1, read as the reverse complement.
TCTCTCTCTCTTTTTAAACAATAAGAGTATCGTTACATACGACGATTATGTTTATGAAATGAAATCAATCTTCCTCTATTCAATTATATTTTAAATTTAAAGTAACATAAAGAGGGATTTCAATACTTTTAATTTATATATATTTTAATCCTATAAATGATGTTTTTATGTTAAATTAATTTTTCGGAAAAAATCTAAATTTTATTTCATAGTCAAACAACTTGTACTAAGCAAAAATACCTTCTTTATATAGGCATTTGTGACGGAGCAAAAAGCAAATTTAGTCAAATTTTTTATTTTTATTTTAATGGGTATATATTTTTCTTCAAAATGTAAAAGTATTTCTAACCATTTTCTATTAAAATTTAATTTTTATTTTTCTGTTTCTTTAGTGTTAAACGGAAAATTCACCGATAAATACAACTTTCACACAATTCAATCATTACAAATTCTAATGAGAGAAAAACTTCTCCCAATTAATTTTGTCTTTCAAAACAGTACACTTAAAACAATTTTGCTCAGTGAAGCTAACCGACAATTCCTCAGTGTATTCATATTAATTTTTAAAAAAAAAAAATAACATTCAGAAATGCTGTATTTATTTTTTTGAGTATAAAAAAAATAATGCCTGCTGTGGAAAAGACAGAGAATGAGATGTGATGTATGTTTTGAAAGAATGTTTTCGTACATGTAGAGTATTTTTGAAAATTTAAATATCACCAAAGCTGATCATATGATTGTAAATGAGTCTTATTTTAGAATGTGAGCTGTGGGGTATCAAAATAAAACATTTTACTTTTAAATAGCCAAGGAGTTTATACTCAATATCCTCTTCAAAAAATTGCTTACAACTTTTATTCAAATTGTAAAGAAACTGAAATATAAATATCCGACTTACTCCAGTCAAAAATATTCATATTATGTGAAAATACTGTTCCTCCACTTATTTAAGTACATTTATAAGCTATAGCCCAAAGCAATATTTTATTTTTATAAACGAGGCACAAAAATTCAGTTATAAAAATATATTTTTCATTTTAGAACATATAAACCGTACACGGATTGTAAGACCATTTCTAAAATACTGAGAGTTTTTAGAGGAACAAAAACATATAATTTTGGGTAGTTCAAAATTTTAATATAATACGCAAATTTATATATTATTAAGCAAATACGTTTGACAAGAAAAAAGTAATTTATTTAAATCTTGTATTGGCATGAATAAAATATAAATCAAAGATCTTTCTGAAATAAACACAATTGAAGGGAAAATGTTTAATTTGCAATTGATAGCATATAAACGTTTCTGTTAGAGGTATCCCCGAAGTGACGCAATCCTATTCGGTAAAAAATAAAACTTATTGCTGGAATCATACAATTTCCTAATGAATGGGTGAATCCGAATATTTTTTTCATGTAAACTGTTTGGACGGAAATGGCTAAATAGGAACATTTAATAATTTGCATAAATTAAAATTAACCGTTATAGTTTATATAATTTCTTAAGATTACAAAAGGTGTATTTCGGAAGCATAAGTTTTAATAGGAGTACGGCTTACGAAAAGTAGAACAAATATATCTGAAGGACTAGGGTTTGTTACCTTAAATATTGTGAAACACAACAAAGTATATTGGAAATCAATTCCCCAATTCGTGTTAATAAAAATGTATGAAAAAACTGCAAGACTTATTTTTGTATTTGTAATTATTATAATTTTTCATTCCTGTGTTTTAGCTTCTCAGTATTGCTTCTACTTAAAAATTTATTGTATATTCATCAAATATTGCAGCATAATTTTTGCTCTTAACATACAGTTTTAACCGAAATGCATTAAAATGCTTAAGATTCTTATGTTAAAATTTTAATTTAATATTTTATTCGAAGAATTGTTAGTACTTATGGTAAATAATTTTTAACTGAGTATGTGCACGATACATAAATATTTTTTTCTGAAATTTCAAATACAATTTCTAATATAAAATTCCTAGTTTTGTATGAAAATCTGGATATTTTCTGAATGTTAATTATAATAGATATCCAGATTTTAATTACTTGTTCTTCAGTTAGCTTTAAAAAAATAAATATTTAGAAATTTTGCATGAACAAATATGTTTAAAAAAATTTAAATTGATATTTATATTTATTTATATGCGTAAATGTCAACTGTAAATGCATCCGAATATTTTTAATTACTATTTATTCAAATATTCAAGGTTAAAAAAATGAATTGGTATAAAAAACCCTCATTCATGTTTTCTCTGAAGTAAACTGAAACTCAAGCATTTTTTTTTTAATTCAAATATAATTTGGTGTATTGTAACAATACGCGCCCTGAACATCTGGCTTTAAAATTTAAAAAAAAATAATGGATCTGAATTAGTTTTTCCATTATTATTTTTATGAAAGCTTAAGAATTTTTTACAAATAATTTGATGCAAAAGTTTAGAAATTATTCATTTTTAGTAGTTGGAAAGTTTAAAAGGTTTTAAATTTTGAAGCGTTCGGTTTCTTATTAACTTTTTTGACACCTTATAATGAAATAATCATGGTTTAAAAACTGAAAACATTGGTTAAGAGAAGAAAAATGAAGCAATTAAATATAGTTCTAGATATTATATAGAGATTTATATAGTTTAAAAACTTAATTTTCCGTTTCATCATTTTAAGATGAAGAAAATAATACGAGTTAATCAAGCAAAGAGAATATACTTAAAAAGTTATTTGTCCAACTATATAAAATAGCAGATTACAGTCCCAACTTATTAAAACTTCAAATTAATATAAAATCAAAAGTGAGTTGTATAATATTTTATTTATACGTTGGAACATTTTTCAAAACTTGAAAAAAAAAAGTTAAATTGCTAAAAGTACAAAAAGAATTTATTTAATTCAAACGCAATAATATCTCAAATGAAGCTAAATTACAAACACTAACTTATAGTTCCTTCACTAAGGGGTCTAAAGAAATTCTTCCCAACTTTTTTACGATTGCTTCAGGGTCAAAACGCAGGGTTCCCCGAGAGCAATAAAACTTCCTGTCAGTGACCATTGTGTCGTCGCAACCCTCCCTAATTATCTTTCATGGTGTTAAACCATAAAAGAGGGGAAAGGATTTCAGAAAAACACGGCCTACCCGATTTTGAAGCACTCTCTTGAAGTCAGAAAAAGACGTGTGGTGCGTTTTCGAAGCATCTCTAGACGTGCGGAAAAAGACGTTCAAACCGCTAAGAGGGTTAATATGCCTAGTTCAGCAAAAAACAAAAAGTGCAAGATAGTAAATATAGCAGAGAATTTCAAAATTGGTCAACTGAGAAATATGGCAAAATTAGTAAAGGCAACAAAACTGTGTGTTTCATGTTTTGAAAAAGTTGTATGTGGAACATCTTCTGTAAAACAGCATTTTGAAGCAAATCACAAATCCTTTCGTCTAAAAAGCGAACCAGAACAAAATAAATTAATTACAAATGCAGTACAAGACGAAAACAAACTGTTGACATCTATGATCAAATGTCATTAAAAATGATCATATACATGCGGCAAGTTACTCGGTTGCAAATATCATTGCTCAGCATAGTAAACCTTTTTAAGAAGGAGAATTTTTGAAGGAAGCCTGGTTTACATGCGTATACTCGCTTTTTAATGATTTTTTCAATAAAGATAATTCAGCTCATCAATGATATTCTTCTATATATAGAAGCAGAAAAAAAGGAAGTCTTAAAACTGGCCAAAAAATAAACGACATTAACTCCACTCCTTTTATATAGGTATGTCCTGACGAAAGTGCTCGCGCCACTGAATCTGCATGTTTAGTTGTTTTTGTTCGGTATTGTGTAGGAAACATTAAGGAAGAATTAATTGGGATAACATCATTGCTAATAACTAAAAAGGGCACAGATATTTGTACAGCTGTAAAAAAGTTAGCTTGCTGAAGAAGAAATTAATTTGAAAAAAATTGTTCTAGTACTAACTAATGGTGCCCTAATTATAGTGGGTAAAATAAATGGTTTTCATAAGTGTATTTCAAACAGCTGTAGTACATTCGATTCCTGAATGCCACTGCATTATTCTCCAAGCTTTGTGTGCTAAGAGTGGTTTAACATCTCTTGATAATGTAATGGCATTAGTCACATTATTTCTGTAATTGATTCTTTAATTAAGGAATTTTCAGCTAGATTTTCTGAGTTAAAAGAATTACTAGAAACTCTCAGGTTTATTGTGTACTGTAATGTTAAGACCCCCAAGTTTAATTCCTTGGTAGTAAGAGGGGTTTTAACAACTTTGGCAAAATATTTTATTTACGAATTAGATTAGAAACTTTACACCATTATTATTATGGTAGCTTTCCTTCCTAGAGAAAATATCAACTCCATATCCCAATTCTCTGATCGTCCCAATCTCTGGTCCCGCTGCCACACAGCCTTTCACTGTTCTCTCCCTCTTATCATGGGATGAATCACTGGAGTGACTGCCTCTTTTGTTGGTCTCGGCAAAAAAAAAAATTTTTTGTCACCTTTCGACCATCTCTTTAAACCCCTTCGAGGGATCTCTTTTATGTCTCCAATAACTTTTGTCCATGCTTCTTCGATTTTACTGTCATGTTGTTTTTTGAAATAAGTGTAAGTACTCCACCTGAATCCAATGAATAATACTTCTTTAATTTCTGTAATAGTAGTATTTTTAAATAGTATTCTGTAATAGTAGCATTGGAGTATTTTTCGAAAAATTGTAAAAAAAAAGGATTTTTGTGCTATTTTTTTTTTTTAAGTGACTGATTCTAAAAGAGAAAAATAGGAACTTTTTTAGTGTAGTATATCAATTAATGTGAAAGGAAATTCAAATGAAACAATTTATTGGCAACAAACAACCTTATCATAAAAATGCATCAAATTTGATTCAATTAAAAAAAATCATAAAAAATACAAATATTATTTTGTAAAAAGGTTATATACCGTATCATGGCGAAATAAATGATCTTTCTGATCTGTAATTGTTTTTTGCCTGAGTTTTTGATAGAAACAATTATATTGTTATTTTAAAAACGTGAGGAAAGTTGGAACTTCACTTTGTTGAAATGGAAATGATGCTCAGCGGAATAAACACACAGGGGTAAGACAATTACACATTTTAAGGTTTTAATTTAATATATCTTTAACTAATTGCAATATCGGAATAAATTATAGCCTATGTGTTATTCTGATGTATAAGCTATTGTAAAGTTTCATTAAAATCCATTCAGTTGCTTTTGCGTAAAAGAGTAACAAACATCCATACAAACTTTCGCGTTTATAATATTAGTAAAGATTAATAGAAAGATTTTAAGCAGTGTCATGTTAGTAAAGGATAAACTGTCAAAATGGAAATAAAATTATGGCGTTTTAAAGAAAGACCAAAAAAATGTAATTTTATTTGATACATTTTAGATAAAAAATATTAATATTACGGGGAAAGAAACATATTCTAAGGTAGCAAAATAATTCAAATGTTTTGAGACTGAATTATTTTTAAAAAGGGGTAATTTTTTTGCTGAGGTTTATAAAAATAAATCTTGGAATTTTGTTATAATTGGAACTGTAAACATGTGTTTCAGTTTTATGTTTGATTGGTTATTCAATAAATTGAGATTTTTAATCCCTTTAATGATGAGAATTTTAATAACTAAGAATTTTTTTTTCATTGACTGTTGTATATATCTAGTATTACAAATTATTCTGAGTGTTGTATTTGAATTTTTTCGTGTAATGTTTTAAGGAGTAGAGCTGTAGAAAAATGTGGAACTTTTCATGAGCATGCAAGATTTGTCTATTTCTTATAACTTAGATTTTTATTTTATATTACATGCATTATTTAGTGGAATAGAATATTAGTGTTATAAAACATAGGTGGGAGGATAAGTCTTAGATTTTTAAATCAAGAGATCAGGCAGCTAATTTAAACAACTTCATATAAGCACTTTTGCAGGATTTGCTTTTTTTTCATGCTCCATTTAAAAAAATTTATTGTGTTAGTTTTAGACATCATTATAATATACAAGTACCAGTTTCTATAGAATTGATATTGTTATTATAAATGTTCGTTTATATTTTCTTCCAACATTCACCATGACCATGAATTTGTCTACTTTTTTTGTTCCATCAATCTTTTATAAATATAGGAATTATGTTACTTAAGACACATATATAAACAGATTGTCATGTATTTTTTTAGAAAAGCATCCTCTAGATTTCTTGCAGGGTGATTCAAAATGTATTTGTTATTCTTGTGTCTCATCAATTGTTTGAAATATATTTCTTGTTGGTCGTCTTAAATTTTTAAATTTTCCAAATATTTAAAAAATGTTCAATGTTATAATTTTTTGTATTATGTAGACTTTTGTTTAGTGTAAATTTTTCTATTAATGAATATTAACTGCTATTTAATTAGCAGGTAAGTGTATTTTAGTTAATAGTTTTTTATGATTTCTCTGTTTAGTAGTAAATATATTATTCCATCCATGTAGAGATAGTCAATGTATCATTCAATGCCAAAGATAAAATCAAAAAGTTATCTTTCTTTCACAGTTCCTAGAGTAACAACAATTGTCCCTCTCAAAAGGAACAGTATATGGCATGACAGTTATTTGTTTGTTGGCCCTTTTTTATATTTAATTTTCTTCTGATGTTGTTTTTTATATTTGCCATTTTATAAAATCAGTTAATGTTTTTAACTGATACTTTTAACTTCATATTTTTTTAATAATCTTTAACATACTGTAGTAATTTTTTTAAAGGTTGGTATATTTAACACTTTGTATTTACATTAGAAACTTTGCTATATTTTTAAAGTATTGATACAATTAGATATTAGCAGTAGTGGCACACTCAAGGGGTGTGTCCTAGGAGTATGGATACCCCCATAGCCCTTCGATTGATGATAATCCTATGCATATATATATGTAACTTAAAATTTAATTAATTACTTGTAATTAACAATTTATTTTATTAATTAATGCTATTTATTAATTCATTAATTTATTTTTTACTGTTTTTTAACAAAATCGGAAGAATTGACTGGTGTTGTCTTGAGGTATTATAAGAGTTTTTTTTTTTTTACATATTTTAAAAAGTAGTGATTTTTAATGACTATTTGAATGCATTTGTCAAAGGTTAAGAATATATATTTTTGGTACTTAATTTTAGCCAATGTTTTATAATTTAAGTTTTCCTTGGGAATAGTTTTTGTTACACTTAGAATTTTAGCTTTAAAATAAATGGCCGGAGAAAACCACTAAAATAAAGTTTTTTTAAAGATGAAAACTTTTTGAAAACTTATCAAAAAGGCAAACACTTTTATTAATATTAAACATTTAAATTTATAAAGTAAATTTTAGGATATTTCACTTTGTTTATATTGGTTAATTGATCATAAATACATGTGCAAATATGGCAGAAATATAGTTAATCAAAAGGAAATATAAAGCTAAGTATTTAAGAAATATTAGCTTTTGTTGAATTTGTTACATTTTATTTGATGATGTGACCTAAGCAGCTAAAATTTACAAAAATATATATGGTCGACTCTTGATAATTCAAAGTTGGATGGACCAATGGTAAACTTTGAATTATCAAGAAGATAGGGGGAAAATCCCAAAATACGCACAAAAAAGATTTTCTAACACATTTTAATTTAAAATTGCAGTAGAACGTCATTTATCCGAATCAATTGGGACTGGGCACCGTTCGGATACGCAATTGTTTGGATAACCAAAAACTGAATGTGATCCATGCAGTATATGAAACTGGATACTATACGAATATTGAAAATCATCGCAGGCAGGAAACGTGCTTGATGAAAAAACAAAATAGGTGCAAAATGTCGCAATTTTACCTTTATTGTGAAAAATAATTTATTTTTCACTGTACCATTGTACACCTTCGTGTTTTCGCTGCAAGGTTTCTGATTCTCTTGAGCAGCAGTAGTTGAGTAGGACAGCACTCTCATGGTTGTTTGTACCACTCCATAGCTGTCTCTAACACAAAAAAAAAATGCCTCAGCATTTGATGCACCCTTGCTGCTTTTGTTTTTGTTGTTGCCCTCATCACATCATTAGTTTCATCGTCGACAGGGTCGGATTTTCTTGCGCAGAAGTCACAATCTCGTCATCATTTCGAACCCATTGTCTTCTGCATCCAGGTTTCTACATCAACAAAAGAGCACGTATACGCCATCTCACATGTAAACAAACTGACCTAATATTCCGCGCAGATATTTACCAAATCACACAACTGAAATTTCCCAAATATCCCTCACTTAGGATTTTCCAGTCACTTTTTGGCTTCACGCAAGTATTTTTAGAAAGTACATACTGTGCAGTTTAATAATTATGTAGACGTTAAAAGTCCTGTATTAAAGAATAAATGTATGAATTAAAAAGAATTATTAAAGAATACATACTGTTAATAATTAATCTTTTTTGAAGAAAAAATCTTATTTTTATATTTTGTTTTATGGCATTCTATTTAATTAATTCCTCCTATTCGTTTTCTTGACTTTCTGTGTTATTGTAGTCCAAGGCTTCAATTTCAGTGCCAAATAGGGTTCCCAATAAAGCGATGTTCTGTTTTAATCTGCACATAGTCGTCAAATCTTGTACTTGGAAAGCTTCCCAAAGGGATGGTTCAGCATTACCTTCTATGTGTGTATCATGCACATAAATCAGATTGGAGTATGAGAAAGCCTTATTTTTTAAAACGGTTGTGAACTTTTGGGACGAATGATGCAAATGTGTGCATACCGCCACAGCTGGAGGATTTTGTGTAGTTAAGCCTAAATCGATGTTATCGGCATACAGATGTCTGAAATATCATTATCATAAAATTCGCAATTAACAGAACAGTCATTATATACTTGTCAATATCACTCCACACAGATTCTAATTTAGAATCAATTTTTCGTCATTCTGATATTCCAAATTAAGCTAAATCTTTTTGATGCTTCGACTTTATAAAAGTTTAAAAAAAATGTCTAGCAGATCTAAATATCCATTAAAACTACACTGCAAACCCAAACCAAATGCTCTAGCAAAAATAAATCTCTCGCCTTCACTATAAACTAGTACCATGTGTTCATTTGAAGAGTATTCATAAAACATTTAATTCAGAAACATTCCCTTTCCCTTGCATTTATAAAACAAAAACAACATGTATGAGAGTAATATTTCTCTCATTTCAAGAAGGTCAGATCTACATGTATCTCAAACCTTATGGACATATAATACCATCTATTGCCAAAAAATGAAGCTTAAAAATTTTCCAAGCGTGTGGCTCATATATGTAATGCTAAGCAGCTGTCTGTGTATCATGCTGGCACGGTTATGGGACGTTCATCCTGTGAAGGGGTTAAAATTATGTATGATACCTTGAGCGAGTGGCTGAAATTTTAAGGTTGAGTTTGGAGGGGGAAATTGAAGTTTTTTTTTCACATTTGATAAAAGTGATGTTTTATTGTGCACAATAAACTTGTCTAAAAATAAAAATACATAATTTCTGGCATTTAATATTAGTGTTCAATGAAACCAACTATTCGTTAAAGAGTCCGGTGGTCATTCATGCCTTCTTGTTAGAGCAGTATGTGGTAGGGAATGAGCTTATGCCCTTGAAACACCAATATTTTGCAGATTTTTCTACAAAAGGAGCAATCTTTTCTGAGCCGTGCATGTCTATAGATAACCTTTCCTTGCTATGTTTTCCTCCATGGCATTTTTCTTTGAATGTAAAGATATTTCTGACATACACTTACAAGAACCCAGTTTCATCCATGCAGAAAATGTTACGTGGATCATGCTCCTTCATTAAATCTGAAAGCGATTTCTGCCGTTTAGAACAGTTGTAAAATGTGTAAGCCATCCCTCATTAGTCAAAAATTTGACTCCTAATTCTTTGGCTTTAGCATTTTCCTTCAATAAAAAGCCACCCACCTCTATATTCTGTCCACGACACTGTCATTCAATTAACTAAACACTGTTCAAGATGTGGAAAATTACCTTTATTAATTCATTTTTTCACTCTACTCGAAGATGCACTAAAGATTTTCTCTTTATTCTTCAGAACACAATGGAGAGCGAGTTCAGTGGGATATCAAATACTTGGCTACAATGACTTTTTTCTTATCTTTTTCTACCCATTCTATCACTTTTTGTTTTTCAGTCATTGTTAAGCATTTGTTCTTTTTTTTATAAAAAAAAACATGATGTTCCTTTCATGTGATAATGCTATCCTGAGGTGGGTGTTAAGTAGTGGCCCAAGGTTTATCAAAATTAACAGGTAGAATACATAAATCACTACAGCTTTAGTTAAATAATATTTTTCATTTAAAATTAGAATCTAATCATTCCACCAAAATTTAACCAGTTTTTTTAATGCTCTTTCATTTTTCACTCCGTCTTTCTTAACCTCTGGAAGAGGACTCTTTCATGCCCCTCCAAATGTCTTCCATTCCACATTGAAAGTAAAATCGTTTCGCACTCGGTTCCTTCAGACACCATCCTCAACACCATTGGTTCTTCAAGGGTCCAGTCTGACCCATGCCTTATTTGGTGCCACATGCTATAAGTCACACAGATGAACCATAAATCATCATGTCAGTCCGAAGCAAAATACACAATCTTGTGCATCTCTTCTTCACAATAGCATACCATCGTTTTTGAACACTTGTAGCAAGGCCATGAAAGATAGAGATGACTATCAACAGGTGGGATCAATCTGTTGTCCACTTGTAGAAGGAAAGCAATAAAAGTGTCTTTTTGCCTGAGGGGACCAGCAAATGCAAAGAAGGGATGACAGACAGATGGCACAAAACATGCAAGCTCCAACCTGTTTGCTACAGGACTCTTCATGAAAGTAAAAGTTCGAATTGTCAAGAGTTAAACAGGTTAACTTCGAATTATCGTGCTTTGTAGTCTGGTCCTCAGCAAATTTTACTTCAAAATTTTTGAGTGTTCCAAAACATATTATGTTAGTTCAAAATATCAAGAGTTTATCTCTAGGGGCTGAGCATATACTTCGAATTTACGAGACGTTCGTGGTATTGAAGGTTTAAATTAGAGAGAATTGACTGTTTATATAGAAATTAAGTATAGATTGAAAGTAGAAGACATTTCTCTTCCATTTTTTAAGAATTCTTTTATATCTTTATTATGTTGTAAATCTGCATATATAGAAATGCTAGTTTGAAGAATTGAAACTTTGTTGGTGTATTATTTCAATGTCTTTGCTGTTTAAGTATTTAGTTTTGTAAAAAAAAAAAAAAAAAAATGCTTTTTAATCATTTGATCATTTATAAATTAACATTAAACAAGCTAAATGTTAATTTCACTGATTATTAACTCACCTACTGAACTTCTTTCTACATTAATCTGGGAATTAATGATATGTATGTGTATATTGAAATGTTTGTAAAGATTGTTTAAATATTAGTAATTTTGTTAAAGCATCCCTTAAAGGAGTGGATATTCTCATGAATTTATATTCTTAAAATTTTATATGCAAGGATATCTTTTGTGTGTTCTAAACAAATTATTTAAAAAAATTATACATATAAAGCATTTAAAAAATAGTCCGTCAAGAATTATAAAGTACACCATAGTTTATTTTAGCATAATGTATGAGTTGACCTATTATTAGATGCATTTTTATCATTTTGAGAAAATTCAAAGATAAAAATTAATTTTTATTGTAATGCTTCCTTGAGATTAAGATAATGCTATGAATTAGAGGTTTTGTATGGTTTTGCTTACCATTATTTGTCTAAAAAGAATCATATTTTATGAAAACAAATGAAGCTAATATTTGAATTCCAAAATATTTCTAGTTATTTATTGATATGTGTTTGTGGTATGACATGTCTCTTAACTTTTGTTATGTAGCATATTTTTAAATACAGTTGAATCTCTATATTACAAATTTCTCTATTTTGTGAACTTTTTTCCGGAACCTTATTTTCATCGTAAAATAACCTCCAAATAGCGAAGCGCATTTTCTGTTTGGCGAACTTTTTCTCTTGTGCTTTGATTTCTTTTCTTATTTTTAAAATATTTCAGGACATTTTTCTCGTTTAGCACATTTTATTGTCATAAATGACCTTGAACTAGTTTTACCTGCAACTTAACTAAAACCATAAAATATTGGCATAGTTTTTCAAAAAAAAAAACTAAAATAAAATTAATAGATTTTATCAGAAATTAAACTTAAGGATCCATGTGGCAATGTATGCATAAAATTACAGGTTATAAAATAATGTACATTTTAAAATTACTTGTTGGTGTAAGATTAAAAAATATCGTCAAAAAGTTCATTAATTTTAATATAAAATTATTTTTTCAAGTTGGAAATATAGAGTACTCCTGGATAATGTTTTCCTTGCAGATTTCTTTCGATTGGAGAGATATATGATATAAATATATTCATTAAAAAAAAGCTTGAATAATTGCATTTTTATTAATAATATACAGTATTTATGAATTTAAAATTTGTTTTACGTGATTTCTTAAGTATATTAAAATATGAATTCTTGTTTAACGAATTTTCCACATAAACTTTTTTTTGGAATTTAGCAACTTTGTTAAAAATAGGTCCAAGGGTTTTCATCCTTTTAAATATTTTAATTGATATTAGTTTACTAAATGTGAAACCCTGGAATGTTAAAAAGGGAAGTTTAAAAAATTTTTCTGGTCTTACTTGGAAATCAAAAGTCTGTTTAAGATTTGTATAAAGATTAGTTTTTTCCATTTTATTCTGTCAGTTTAGTAATATATTAAATATATATATATATATATATATAATATCCACAAAATATAAAGCATTAACCTCAGACATTGTTCCAGGACATCCAAAATCTCTCAAAATTTGTGCCTGGAAATCAATGTTTCTTCGTCCGTATACTATCATCCTTATACAGTTCATAGACCAAAAAGTGATAGGTATTTTTAAATAACAGTGGGGAAAAAAATAAATGTTGAAGTTTATTTATATATTATATCGATAATGTTGTTAAGTACCCCCTTTTTTATAGAAAAAAAAAAGAGAATGATGATCTAGTTAACAAGTGACAAGTTATTCGTTGCATACATGCTTGTACAGATATAATTTTGAATAACATTTTGATCTCTTAATTTGTAAGCTGTGAGTCTATTATTTTTTCTTGGTAGAAGTTTTATTTCTGTATATCTTAAGAATATATTCAAAACAGTTGTTTCTTTAGTTTATTGATTGCTGTCAGATTCTGAATTCTGTCAAATCATTCATTCCCTTGAGATTTTTATTGCACCATTTTCCAACTCCACATTTTTTTGACAGTTGTATGTGAATTCTCATAATAAACTATAATTTCCTACTTAGCTGGTGTGTTAATCATCTTATAAAAAATTATGTTTATTCTGAAAAAAAAGGCTTAGGGGGTGGGGCCATCTTCACATAAAACCAAAACTTTGTGTCTATTTGCCATATCAAATTGGAAATCACATTCCTGATTACTGTGAAGCGCTTCTATTGGGCTGTCAGAATATTCCACATTATATAACTGAGTTGTTTCATACATTGCTTATATAATAAGGTTATAAAAATATTGTACTTAAAGTTTTATCAAAAGATTTAGGATTTACTGACATCTCTTTTCCATATCCAAGAAATCCTACATTATTAGGTTTTTTTTCAATTAACATATTCTTCCTCACAAATGGAAAGTTCTTATCTTCCAGTGGCACAAAGTACCTCTAATGATCGGAATGTTGCTGACTGCATTGGAGGTGGCAATGATGTACTATCTTTATCCACATCTGGTGCTCCTACTTCTGCACATTATCAGCTTACTTTTCTTCTGCATGCTGATAATTGTCAAAGCAACAAGAACCAGTCCAGTGGAGAAGTCCGATCATGTTCTTTACCTAATTGTTCAACCGTGAAGCCAGTGTTAAGTCATATGATTACATGTCATTGACGAAAAACATGCACATTTCCTAATTGTGTTTCTTCTGATCAAATCTTTTCTCATTGGAAAAAGTGTACACGGAATAACTGCTCTTTATATGCGCCTTTTAAAGCAAGCAGATGGTTGTTTGCAACAATGTGATCAGCCACTGTTCAAACAAGCCAGCCCAATCAAGGAGCACCAGAAATTGAAAATCCTGTGAATCTGTTATCGCACAAAAATTTTGATAATATACAAGTACTTGCTATAGGACTAATTTACTATTTTAAGTATGTACTAATAAAAAGTCTAATTGTGTGATGTTTTGTGGTGTGTAATAAAATGTTTTCGTATGAGAAAATTAATTATTAAGAAAATAAAAGTAAAAATAAAATTAAACATATATGCATTCTTCTGGGAGCTTTGATCAGCGACTTGCATATTGGAATTTAATTATAAAAATGGAATCGTGTTGCGTAATTTTATGTTTTTTAAATTGTATAATTTTATTATTTTATTTTGTAAATTTATGAACTATTTTCAATACAAGGCAGACTAAAATTGAAATCCATTGCAATTGCTTTCATTCAATTAAAATTTGTTTTCATTATTGTAATTTAATAAGTATCATGTCATTTATTTAAAAACTTATGCTGCTGATTCTGTATTTTTTTAAAATGGTCTAAAAGTTGAGTATCTAAGTTCTATGCTAAAAGTACATAAACCCTCCTTTGTAAAAATTATTTTATTGAGGTGTTACAAGTCTTATCAGAAACAGACTTATCGCAGCTTGTTCTATTAGCTCAATGGCTTCTGCAAGACTCTGCAGCCAGAATTTAAGCATCTATTTTCTTTGTGACAAGACAAGCTTCACATGGCTTACTTAATATGGGCGACAATCAGTTGAACCACTTTAAATATACCTGGAAATTACATTTAGATGGTTTTCCCTTAAAAGTTCGTGAATGTTAGGGCCGGAACAATCTGCGACCATTTATTTGAACCATATCTTATCAGACAAAATGCTTCATTTTTATTCAGTAGGTGGCTTAAACCTGAGAGGAATTTTTCAATGTGTACTTAGGGATTGAACCATGAAAGTGTATACGAGTAATGGGGTTCGACTTTATAACAGACTTCTGTAATTTCTTCTGTTCTGACTAAATATGAACTCATAACTTCCAACGAAAATGTTCTACTTCACCCTGAGAAATTACTAAGCGCATTTCCTTTGAATTGCAGAAGAAAATTTTAACTTGGGAGATCAATGCTAAGTGTGTTGTTCTAGATATAAATATTCCCACTTTTCTTTATCCTCGTTATATATCCTAAACACTACAATAAGCAAAACACAAAATTATATAACTTCAAAAAACATCTTTTATCGAGATTAAAAGATGAAAAATTCAAATAAGTGTCGATAAATTTGAAGTAGTCTTCTCTTACAAAAGGAAAGTGGATTTTTCCAGTTGTTTTTTCAATAAATATTTAAATTTTTTAAATACAAATTCCTAAGGGTATTGCTTTTAATGGATTTTTAACCTGGAAGTCTCATTCAGTTAATATAGTAAGATTAAATTAAACTTTACTCCTCTAATTGGTAAAAATTTTCAACTTACTAGAGAAAATAAAATGCTTATTTACACCTATTCTGTGTCTTGTTTTAGTTATATGCGTTTCTCTCCATACAACTAAATTTAGTATCAAATTTAGAAGCAGAAAAGACACTAAAATCCAAACAGTTTTTAAAACAAAGAATAATTCTTAAGTAATGAATTTTTCTGATCCGTACGCGAAGAAAAATTTATCGATGATCTTGTAAAATTTTATCGATGGAGAAGCTGAAAAATTCTTTTAGTACACAAAAAATATTATTCTACACAAAAAATATAACTTCATATATTCCTCAGAGGCTACAGATGTCCGAGTAGTGTTCTTTTCTACTAAACTACGTAAATTCCTCTCATAAAAACTCGTCTCTTTTTACCCTTCTATCCTCTAATTTTTTTCTTATAATTTTTAAAGATTTTGAGTGGCAAATGAAAGGATTAAATTTGCAGTATTTATTAATTTAAGAAAAAAATACCGAAAGTTTTTAGCTTAACTATTTAAACAAATCCCTAAAATTTTAAGCCAGATAGTTAAGGTAAAATATACACTGGTGTTTTTCTGGCTTTTGATTTAAGAAAAAACGGAATTTAAATCGAAGCTATTAATGAAAACCTATGGTTTTTAGTCTGTAAACTTGCTAATAAAGCATTCCATGGAAGTTTAATAATATGAAATGACTACGTGACAATTAGAGGGGGGAAAAATCTTAAATTACAATACTGTGTTTGTCGAAAATGCAACATCATGAAAGAAACATCCGATAACCATGGATACTAATTTAGACTAGACACGCAAGACAAGACAGCTTCGCCGGGATTTACTTTTACCACTTCTTTTTTTCTTGATCAGTTGCCGTATATCTGTTCAAAGTCAAGCATATGATTTATTGTGGCGAAGAGATTGTGAATTATCCTTCTGAAAATTAATACTCATGTGTTGAATGAATTTTTAGCGCGTTTTTCTCGTAGTGGAACAAAAGCGCTATTAGGACGCAAACTTGTCTTCGTTCCATATTTGTTGTACCTTTTTCTCAGCCAATAAGAAACCAATTGACCTCGGGTTTTCGGCATTTGGTCGCATTTGTGCCCTAGATGAGCCGAATCATATTTAAATTTTCCCATAGTTCTCCCAAATTTTCCTGAATTTCGCTAGTTTATAACAAAATTTTCTCAAATTTTACCTAGTAAATTTATTGTTTGAAAAAAGTTTTTTTTTAAAAAAATCTACCTGCATTTTGGAGGAAACAGTACTACTTTCTGTTAGTAAAAAGTTCATTATTGTAAAATACAACATGTGAAAAACGCGCTAAAATTACTTGGCCATGCCAATGATTGATATCTTGTTTCTAATGGGGCTGCACATTGTTTTTTTTTTTAAATCTTTGCAGATCTAGTACATTCCCCAGGAGCTGGTACTTTTTAGCACCGTATAGGCGATACCAATTACCGCAAGTACTTTTGATGCTCAGTTTATTATCTTGACGATACGAACCTGTACTAGGATTTAATTTTGCCGAGAGCACCCAAGCCAAACAGACACTCTAGGAATCTTTTACATGCTCTTTAATCATACGAAATGGCCGCTGTCGATTTTCTGCATCATGAAAACTTACCGACTTGGGCCGGGGTCAAACACGCAACTTTGGGTGCAGAAGGCCAACCGGTATGTTGAATGAAATGGAGCCATATTAATGTGGATATGGAATCTGTTGTGCTGGAGAGCTCGTTTGCACCAGCCTTATTATACCATTGTGACGTTTCAGGAAATGGTAGCGCGATAGTTTGGAAAATTAAATAATCTGGTTATTTACGTCACAGCCAGTGCCAATTTAAGCTAATTTCAGGCCCTGGGTGAAGATCTCCAGGCCCCTTGGCCAGTGGCATAACTACCAATGAGCTAAGCAGTGTCCTGCACCGGGGACCCGCGTGCAAATTCCTAACGTGCCGCCCCTAGACAGAATTGTTCATATTTTGACTCTTACTTGACGTTGTAAACTAATCTACTTGTAAAAAGTAAAACATTGATAAAAATGAAAATAAACACACACAAGAAAAACTCATGTAATTTGTTTTTCTAAGTTGTAAGACCATTATTAAAAATTGAAAACTAAATATTCCCCATTGTATATTGAATTTGAACACTCCCATGTCTTGAGTAACGATATTAGATATTGTTACGATTTTGGTATTTAAAATGTGTTTATAATGTTAAATTATGTCAAAATTACTATTCTGCTTGAAAAATAGTGCAGGATTAATGTTTATTGCATGTAAACATGTGAATTAGATCAATTGCTATGGGACCTTGTAAATAACACGGGGCTCTTTGGGTATCTATATCGTTTAGTTGGCGACAGTTTCGGCAACTTATTTTGTTGCCAAGTGTTGCCAAATTTGGCGATATTTGACGATTTCCGGTTCCGGGCGGTTCTCCTATTTTCTGGAATGTTTTACCACTTTCGCCGTGTCTATATAAGGCATACTGAAATGCAACATGGGACAGTTGTTATTCAGATTTCTTGAAGCTCAGACGCGCCCGCAGCCTCTGTTACTTTACGGGTGATTCCGTTATGATTTATGCCGAAGAGAGTACGAAAGCCTACGGCTTTGAATTTGATCTATTCCCCGCTGGATCAGTACATTGCGTTGTGTTACTGTTGTGTTGTATTACTGCGACTTCGGCTGTTCTTATGCCTTTCTGAACATTGTATTCTTCATTGGGCTGATAATAAAGAACTGTTTTATCGCTGTCCTGATTAAAGTCTATTCAATCCCTGAACCCAACAGTGAAATTCGTTACAATATTTTCTTAAAAATAATTTTTGAGACGCCTTTATTAAGCATCGATCAACAGTGCGCTGCCAGTATCACTGATAAGCAAAAAAACCATTTCTTCTGGTATTGCCGGCTCTGCCACGAATTTTACAACCAACTGAAGGATGTGTATAAAGAGTAGGCATTAATGGACAACGAATCAACACACTGTGCACTAACATTCTATTTCTCTCAAGCTATGCTACGTTATCGAGACTTACTTTGATTTGTCAATGTCTGCTTCAAAAAAAAAAATTTAGCATATTTATTCGATTTTTTATAAATTTTATTTTGAGAAATTCGTAAAATTTTTTGCTTGATTGCTAGAATTATATGCGGGTGCCCTTTGTTTTAACCGCCCGTGTGCTCCACATACCTGCTAGGATTGGCACTGATTATATGACCCTTTCGTTTTGCATTACCATACAAGCCTTTCATTCGGCGTTACGATTTAGAGTGCCATTGGATTATACTCCTTGCTCCGTAACACACAGTGGCGTAACGGAAAATAATTGGGTCCCCCCGCAAGGTCTGCTCTTCGACCCCAAGCCAATATATATATACTTGCTAGAAAAAGTCTTCGTTCACCTACTACTGCGTACATAAACAACGAAAAAAAAAATTTAAAAACCAGAATTTGAAAAAAAAATTTTAAATGATATTTTATTTAGTTCATTCCAAGTATTGAAAATAAAAGAAAACTTTTTTTTTCATAGATTTTCAAATAAGAACAGGTTTATAGCGATACCAACAATAGTCAAGTAGAAAAAGTCTGCGTTCACTGTTTTAGTAGTAATTATAAAAATTATTTAAAAAGGATAATGAGCTATTTAATAGCTGCAGTGGCCTAACGGAAAATAATAAGGCCCACCCCCTTGCAAGGTCAGGTTTTGGGCCCCAAGCCAGATCTTACAAAGGAATACAAAATCAAACATAATGTACCGATACCATCACCTAAAAATATTTAAACATTAAACTTATAACTGAATACAAAATCAACCTGAGTCTGAATAAACGAAGTGAATAACCTTTAACATTAGAGAATATTTATGTTATTTATTAAAATGGAAAATCTCTCTAACAACAGTCGAAAGATAACCTGGTAACTTAAATTAAACAATACATTAAGAAAGACACGAAAACTGCAAAATAATTTTCGTTTTCAAATTCTTGCGAAAGAAAAAAGATATCGCTTACCTTATTCTTTTCGACTCCTTTTCTTTAGATAGAGTATCCTTATCAGCAGAAGTGTCCGAAATTGTGTTTTTTTCTAGTGAATTATAATTTTCATTTCCATGATTTGTTAATCAAGTCCACTAGCATTACTGTTAATAGTATTTGCACAAGATTATGCACTTGCAGATATTAAAAATGTATCCAATTTTGCACATTTACTATTGATATTATACTCCTTTTCCTTTCGAATTTTTCGTTTTTGAGAAACATTCAAAATTTCTTTTAACTTCTCTCATTTTAGATCCGCGTTTCTTCTTGTCTAATTGACAAAATACCATTTTTTTAGCCAGAATATTAAATTCCGATAAAAAAAAATACAGTTCTAATTATGAAAACAAGAAGTGAGATGGAAATGTTTTTATCGTTAAATTTAAGTGCATTGAATATAAAAATAGAGATGCCTGTTCTATATGAAAGCAATTTTGTGAAACGTTTCTCATTATGCTTTATTTGATTGAATACTCATAAATATGACCAAATTATTACTTAAATGCTCTCTATGGTTTTCCAAGTATGGTAATAATATTTTACATGAAATAAATTATAATTTTAAAAAAACTAAAGAACACGCTTTTATACTGAATCGAACTAAAAAGTAAAAAAATAATTCTTAATATAAGAATAAAATGATGAACTAGAAAATTAATGTCATTGGGGTAAAAGCGTGGGGTGCAATTTCGGAATTGAAAAGTTTGAAACTATAACAATTGATATATTTAGAGAACACCCCACGCTTTTACTCCAATGACATTAATTTTCTCTTTCATCATTTTATTCTTATATTAAGAATTATTTTTTAGCGTGTTTTTCACGTAGTGTAAAAAAAAAAAGCGCTATTAGGACGCAAATTTCGTCCTCGTCTTCGTTCCATATTTCGTCGTACCTTTTTCTCAGCCAATAATTAACCGATTGACCTCAGGTTTTCGGCATTTGGTCGCATTTGTGCCCTAAATGAGCCGAATCATATTTAAATTTAAGAATTTAAAAAAAAATAAATTTTTTTTTAAAGTATAGTACACTACTTTCTGTTAGTAAAAAGTTCATTAGTTGCATTATTGTAAAATACAACATGTGAAAAACGCGCTAAAATTACTTGGCCATGCCAATGAATGATATCTTGTTTACCTTTTAGTTCGATTCAGTATAAAAGCGCGTGTTCTTTAGTTTTTTTAAAATTATAATTTATTTTCCATTTTTTAGTTCGACCTACAATAAAAGCGTAGTTTTTAGTTTTTTAAACTGTTATTTTTTCATTGTTGAATTTATCCTTGAGTTTAATATTTGGAGCCAGAAATACGTGGCTGCTGGAATAAGTCTTGCTCTTCAATGGATTTTAATTAAAGGGTCTGAAGTGTATTTATTCTCTCTGCTTATGGGGCCTCGGGTGAGTCCCGTATCGTTATATTTAGATTCCTTCTCAAAAGAACAGGCCAAACAAATAAAATATGTGGTAAGAAGAAAAAAAGTTCGAATTAAAAAAAATTTAATGTACGACATGTTTTTATAACGGACTAAAAAGTATAAAAAATTCCTCCTTTTCGTTTTTTTCTTTTTTCACATTTTCATGCATTGTCATCCACTTCTGAGATATGGTCTAAATTTCAAGTCTCTAGCTCATCGGAAAGTCACACAGTTTAAAATCAATTACAAAATTCCACGCGGGCAGACATTAAAGAAAGCGAGTTAATAAAAACATGGTAATATTAAGTGTCAATCGTATTCTCACCTTATAAACGTGTTCCTTTCATGTTAATTCGTGTCATCACTTCTAAACGTATTGCTTTGTAAAAATAAAAAATATTTAGCAGTTAGAACATAAATTATTTTTTTCACATCATGAGCCTATTTTTTTTTATTTTCATTTTCAGAAAAATGTTTATATTATAGTAAGAAATTTATAACACACACCCACTCTCCACTTTCTCACATACAGAACACTTTTTTTTTGTTTTATTTTTATAAACCACAAGTGAATTAATTAAAAACATTCACTGTAAGGTTACACCTTTTTCTTTTAGTCGCTAAATCTGGAATTAGTCGCCAAACCTGGAAATGTTATATAAAATTAGTCGCCAAATCTGAAAATTGTAAGTGTAATAAGTTGCTAAATCTTGAGAGAGAGTGAATATTAACGTCGCACTGATTAGCAACACGAGGGCTTTTGGCGACGGTCCGCGTAATTTTGAACCATGGTCAAGTGACGCGGACGACACCTGAGCTGGCACCCCCCTCTCCTAACTACCACACTAGCGGGAGGACGTTTGAGCTCTCGACAGATTTAACGTGCATCGTGCCCCTACACGGCGGATCTTTAGTAGTACTAGGATCGAACTCATGACACGCTAGCCATGATCCGATGACTGGACCACTCGGCCATTGCTAAATCTGGAAGTGATATAGTTAATTGTCGCCAAATCTGATGAAGACAATCGAACAAAATTATGAAATCATTGTATTGTCATCGGGCCTTGACAAGTGTGCAAAATTTCGAATTAATCTGACCTTTTTAAGTGGGTGAAAATCGAGTTCCAAGATTCCGTTACATGCAAGTGAAACTTATAAAAGCGTGTTAAAAAGCATAACAGATGTACGTTATTTACGACTTCACTAAAAGAAAATGAAATACACGAGGGGGAACTAAAGTTGCCAATAAGTTACTCTGCAACTTCGCGCGGTAGAAAGTATAAATCATATCTTTTTTTCTCTCTCTCCTACTGCTAATACAAAGTATACTATAATAAATAGTGAGGATTTCTTTATCTTCCTAGCATTATATCCCGGATTCTCTATCTGACTTTTATTTTATCTGTTAGTAATTTGGGTTTGAAAAACGCCACTAAAGAAAAGTATCTCTCGTCGCTGTGATTACAGTACATCAAACAACATGTTTTTTTTATTTGGTTATTGGATCAAAGATATCTAATGAGCGCATTAAAATTTTGATTTTGAATGACGTTAGATCGCTAGTTGGAAAATCGCTTAAAAGTTGGATTTTAAGAAATCGAAAGCGTGAAGGGTGTCAATCAGGCTTTGGGCCCCCTAGAAGCCTTGGGCCCCCCGCAGTGCGGGGGTGTACGTTACGCCACTGGTAACACACATTGCCTATCTATTACACAGTCCATCTTTACGTCTGTGATGTTTTGGAGCCTCTTGCTATTTTTCATTTTCAAAGAATACTAACGGCCAGGTTTTAACAAGACAATGACAGTATGTCTGTGTCAATCCATCTGTTTATTTCCCACGGATTGCTTATTTATATCATTTGATTTCGTCTAATGCAAGCGTCAGATGAACTTCGACAGCACAGACTGACAAATCCCAAACTCGCATCCAAAACCCTCCTCTTTAAACGGCGAGGTGTGTCTAAATAGTTATCGTCAACCCTAGCGAACAAAAATACTGATCTTTTCATATTCCGTTAGTTGAACAAGATATTTTTTGTCTAATAACTTTGGTTTTGATAACTCATCCTTCACAGTGTTTCATTTTAAATCGAGAGCAGCAAGAAGGTATTGTGTTTTATCAAGTGCGCTGTTTCATTAAATTAGAGATAGCTAATGCTATGCAAATTGTATAGTGCTGTATCTCACTTGTGGGCAAAATTAGAGCCCTGTAGTAAGTATATCCAACTAGTACTATGGTAGTTAATCGGTTGTTTTAACAAACAGTTTGGGTGGTAAAAATTGATTTTATGGTCCGATGCAGACAAACAGTAAGAATTGGACGCACGAACCGTAGTTATCTTCAGAAAATGATAATTAACTTATTCACACTTTTAAAGATGAACAGGTCGTTATTCGCGTGCGACTGAAAACTTAGAATAAAAGTAAAAACTATTTTTTGAAGCCTGCGATTCTTCCGAAAAATCACGAAATATTAAAATGATTGATCACTTACACTTATAAGAAGGAATTGCCCCACAAGTGTCCAAAAACTTTCAATCTGCTTGGTGAAAAGAATATAGTTCTGCGTAAAAGGAAGACAGTGAAACAAGTGTTGACAAATAGTATTATTTGTAAAAGATAAGTACAAAGAACTCGGGCTTCTTTGCTCTAACCGAATAAGAGAGAGTTTTTCCTTAATCGCAGGTATTGACATGGGTGGTCCACTTTTTTCAGAGATTATAAGAAAAGCTGGGTGCTGAGATTTGTTTGTGCCATGTGTGTGAGTAAACTATCCATTTTAAACTTTTTGAAGTGAAACTTCTTCGTGGATGGGAAATTTACCCAGTTTTTACTGCCTCTCGACAGAAGTGAAATGGGATCACGAGCAAAAGCGTAGAGCTATTTAAGTTATTGAACGGAAGTTCAACATTCCAACAGGTATCGGATCATGGCAGGAATGTCATGAGTTCGAGCCCAGTACCACTAGGGAAGGAAAGCAATGCACGTTAAACCTGTTGAGAGCTCAAACGTCCACCCATTGGTGTGGTGTGGTAGTTATGAGAGGGGTGCCAGGTCAGGTGTCGTCCTTGTCACTTGACCATGGTTCAAAATTACGAGGTCCGTCGCCAAAAGACCTCGTTTAGCTGAATAGTTTGATGTTAATAGTCACTCACTCAACATTCCAACTGCTGCATAGTGGGAAAGACTCATCCGGATAAGGAAAGATGCATGGAAAAAATTAAATCATGAAGTGATGACGACTGTTTTGCTGATTATGGAAGCATTATTATTTCAAGGCCACTGACTTTTGTCTCGGTGGATGTAGCTACAAAGCTAATATCACCATCAGTATTTCTTCAGGACATTCAAGAATACAAACTTCCAGATACTGGTGCTGTTGATTGGAAATCCTTACCTAAAAGAACAAATATAGATAGCCTTATTTATAAGAATTTAAGGGAAATCTTCGAAAACGTGGGCTGGATTTTCTACCGCCAAATCCTCTTTTCTAGCCGAAGATCGATCGCCAAGGCGTATCCTTGAGAGGAACCGGTTTGTAGTAACCAATGCGATACGATTCTCCTCAGAGAAATCTCCGCGTAGTAATACATTGTATTCCTGACATTTGGGTTTTCATTTCAGTGTTGCTGTTTTCTGAAAATATTACCAGTGTAATTTAAAGGGTAGGTTAAACGATTTCTCGAACTCACATTTTAAACTTTTTTATCTCAAAATCAGATTTAAAAAAAACTTTGTACATGTCAACTAAGTTAAATTTCAAGTTTTTTCTTTTCAAAGCAAAGAGTTATTATTTAAATTCGAAGCAAAATTACATTATTTTTATAAATATGAGACATAAGTATCAAATGAAACATAGTTTTAATTTTTTTTGCCAGAACAAAGGAAAATAATTATTTATAATAAGGAAAAAACACACATTTTAGTACGATCAATGCAGATTGTCTAGTCAACATTGAGACAGAAACTAATCCAGAAATCTCAAATAGCTTACTATCCTAAATATCTATTATTTGTTTTATCTCATCATTACCTTAATTTTTAAAGGAGATAATCACTCAGATTTTTCGAAATAATCGAATGCTTTTCTGAAAAAATTTTCTTCCTTTATATATTTCAGAGATGATTTACTTTTTAAAAACATAGATTATTTTATATTGGGTCTTTTTTTAGATAAAATAGTTACAAGGATTTTATTACAATTTGGAAGGGAATATATACTTATATACAGTACAGTATCTTACACATTTCATAATTTTCATTATATTTCTCTTTATTTAATTGCAGATTTTCGAAAAAATAGCGATTTGCAAAAAGCTGTTGATATTGTATGAGTTTCTGAATAGTATAAGAAAATTCATTTCTGCTCCAGATAATAAAAGTGGGTGCCGTAACCTAGTGACCAAGGCAACGGACTCGAGGCCAGCGTATCATGAGTTCGAGCCCAATACCGCTGAAGACCCGCAATGCACAAAAAAATCTATCGATGCTCAAACATTCTCCCGTTTGTGGGGTGTAGAAGTTAGGAGAGGGGGTGCCAGCTCAGGTGTTGTCCTCGTCACTTGACCGTGGTTCAAAATTACGAGGTCAGTCACCAAAAGCCCACGGTAGCTGAATAGTGTGACACTTATATTTACTCACTCCAGATGATAAATGTGCTGAAAATAAATCTCGAATTATCCACGCATAATAAAGCTAGAATTTTCAACAACCCAAACATCACGGCTTCTAGGATTCCTGGAAAGGGGTGACTGTGTGTGTAAATTGATATCTTATCTGCACCATTTTGAATGAATAGGAAATTCATTAATCAAGAGTTCATTAGGGGTTATAAGCAACAACAACACATATTTATTTATCTTAAATTGTGATTTCAAAATTAAGTATTTTTTATAAAACTAATTAACTCAATTCAAAATAAAAAAACTCTAGAATTAACTAATGCCTTTTTGAAATCCTACATGATTTTATTCCTTTAATTTTTTTTTACATACATCTGTGTAAAATAATTAAATGATTTTTTTTCTAAACAGGATATAAGATGTAAAAATTCTTTTCATTGAAAATGAGTGATTTCCATTTTGTACAATTTATATTTCAATATTTGAACCATATTAAACTACAATTTTAACAAAAGTTATAATTGACATGGTTTAAATATCCATGTAAAAATTAAAATAGAATTTGCATTGAGACAATGATGAAATAACAAAATTTATGTGCTCCTTAATCCATTGTTTTCTAATAAAAGTTAATAAACATTTAAAAACATGTAAATCTCAAAAACTGGGAAAATGATTTTAAAAATATCATATTATTACTGAAGATTGAATATATTATGCCAACTGCAAAGTTTTAAAATGAATGTTGAAAAAAAGAATGTGTTCTGGAAAACACTTTTCTCCTTGCAAAACAAGAATGGGTATTAATCAACAAGACTTAGATTTTTTCAGATGTCATAGCCAATCAGATGTCATAGCATTACTTTTGATTTGTTTAAAGACCATACCCAATAAAAATATGATTCATATCATTTTCTTAATTTCAGAACTTAAAACAAATATCAGTTAAAAAAATCAATTAATTCAGCGTTTTTTGAACTGTGGGGCGCGTGCCTCTAGGGGGGCAGGATAATCCTACAAGGGGGCGCGAGCATGTCGAAGCTCATATGTCGTCCTCGTCACTTGACCGAGATTCAAAAAATTACGAGGTCCTTCACCAATAAACCTTTTTCAAAGTAAGGAATTATTATCATTTGAAGACGAAGGCAAATTACGTTATTTTTACAAATACATGACATAAATATCAAATTACAAATAGTCTTTATTTTTTTCACTGCTGAGGAAAATAATAATTTATAATTATGAAAAAATTCACATTTTAGTATAATCAATATAAGAATTTCTAGACAACATATATTAAGACTGGATCTAATCTAGAAATTTTATATCTCTTACTATTCTAAATGAATTATTTGTTTTATCTTTTTATCATTATCTTAATTATATATATATATATATATATATATTAAAGGAGATAATCTCTCATATTTTTAGAAATAATCAAATACTTTAGTTAAAGTTTTTTTTTTTTTTACAAAACAAATGCTTTGAATTTACCTCCATTATATTTATTCAGAGCTAATTAATTATACACAAAGATTAATTCATACAAAGTGTTTTTCGATATAATAGTTAAAAGATATAATTTGGAAGTGAATATATACTTGTAGTATGGTATTTTATTTCTCATTCCTTTTCTCTATTTTTTATTAATAGTTTTTGAAAAAAAATAAAGATTTACAAAAAAATTGTTGATAATATTGCGTAAGTTAGTGAATAGTTCAAGAAAATTCATTTCTGTTCCAGATAATAATATGTGTGGAAAATAAATCCTGAATTATTCACATATAATTAATTTAGATTTTGTAACAACTGAAACATCATGACACTTAGGCAGGATTCCTCTGAAAGAGGGATAAAATTTATATCTTATATGTATTACTTGATTTAACAGGAAATCGATCAATCATCGATTAAAATATATTTATTTTGAATTAACACACCAAAATTTTAGCATTTATTTATAAAACAAACTAATGCAATTTAGAACAAAGAATTTTAGAGGTTTGCAAATGCCTTTTTGAAATTTCTTTATTCCTTAAAATCCTACATGATTTTTTTTTATTGTATTCAGTTAAGAAAAATTTATTAAAGCTCTTGTTTCATTTAGTAAAACACTTTAAAAAACATGTGTGCAAAATAATTGAATGATTTTTCCCCCTAAACAAGATATAAGATGCAAAAATTCTTTTCAATGTAAATGTGTGTGTAAATGAGCTTTTAATTTTCCATTCATAATAATTGAGAACGAACAAAAATGTTGTAATTATAAACATTTGCCAATATGAGCATCCCTTTTATTTTTGTTCAAAATTAAAACAAAAATTCTTCTGATCTTTCATGTTTAGAAAGACACCGTTTTTAGGTCAACAAATCTATAGTACTGTTTTTGCGGCATGGTCCAAAAGATTCAAAAAAAGGGGAGTGTCAAGAATAGGGAATTCCTTTTGTCAAGAATTGGGGAGTGTTTCAAATACTTGAAAACTATCCTTCAAGTTATATTGAGAATTTCTTTTTCTTTATTTTTGCTGCTTCGCTACTATAGCTCACTTCTTGTCTGAGAATCATCAGTTTAGAAATCTTTTTTTTTGCCAGTCATTTTATTGTAAGCGATCTACAGTTTTAACTCAATGTCTTCAACGAGTACAAAATATGAAATATTATGCGTTTTTTGTTCAGTGATTAATTATATAAAAATACTAGCCGCGTGGGGTATAACGGCTAGTATTTGAACTGATCAACTAAATTTGTTTCACTTGTTAAAAAAAAAAGGTCATCTGTTTACAACAAATGAAATCTATATTTTTTCCTATATTTATTACAATTGAAACGAAATGCTATAATTTTCATACCAATTAAAAAAAATTTACGAAGTTTGTATTCCTTTTTTTATAGACTATGTGTTACTTAGACAAAGTCACAGCATTTTAAATTTTATAAGCAGCAAAAAAATATTCAAATGTGCTCATTTAAATTTCTAATACTCTTATCCCTATGAGAAAATAAAATAATTTTGAAAGGTAAAAAAAAAAGTCAATTCTTGAAAACACTAATCTAAAATAAAGTTCAAGTAATGATCAGTGCATATAATTTGCACAATTTAGCCAAATAAAAAACACACATAAAAGCTATTTACCTAATCACTTACATATTTTTCAAAAAATTTATAATGTTATAAAATCAATCAAAGTATTGAAAAATTAGGAATATAAAATGTTTGCATTATTTTTATATAGTTTGACAAAGTTTAATATTAAAATATGCTCTGATATTAAAACATTTGTAATAGCAAATGTGCTTAAATAAAGTTAAAGCTTTTTAGTAATTGAATTTAATAGAAGCGTTGCGCTAGAAAGATGAAAAATATACATGTTAGATGGATTAGCTATTGAATGACTTTTGGAAGAAAATTGTCCCATATTCATTGCATCGCTAAAAATTATTCAACATTTCTTAAACCTAAAAATTAAATTTTAAATAATAGTAATCAAATAGTGTTATTAATTAAAAAACAACAAAAATGGACAACTAATTTTATAAATTAATTTAACTTTGAAATTTAAGAACATGGGTTCTTTTGGCTGCAGACTTCAAATTTATATGCAATCACACCTCAGCTGGGGCGTTTAATTTGTATTTTATTAACTACCACACAACATCATTCGAGAAATTTGAAATCCCGTTTCTTATATTTTTTAAGTCGCACTTGCGGAATTTCACAAAGTGGATTCTTGGTAAAATCAGGATTCGAACCCATGACTAATCTTTTAGACTGCGACCCATTAAAAAAGATAAAAGCTGTAAAAATACCTTATACGAAGTAAAAATAGACGTTAAAACTAAATACTATGTAGAATTTTCCCTTAGAATGTAGATTCTTATAAATAGGTCTGTACTGCGGAAATCTATCACGAACTGCAGTCTTTTAATGTATAAAAGATAGTAGAAATGGAAACGACTGATTTTATAACCATTAAAAAAAATAAACTTTATTAAAAATAGATTTCTTTGAATGAAAAATAAATTGATTAATTTGAACATACCAAATTGTATTAAAAATCTTTAAATTTCATATGAATTTCATTAAACTTACCAATAATTTTATTTTATATAATTATTCCACTTAACAAATGGTTAGAAATTTGTATTGTTTTTAATATAACAATTATAAATCAAATAATAAATATAATGTTTTCGATAAAATGAATTTACTTAATTAAACCAATACTTAAATTAAGCCTTTTAAATTCATTAGAATTTCATGCTTCAGAAAATAATGTAGGCAAAATGCAGAATCTTCCTCCAAATTGTATATACAATATATGTAGAGAGAGACCTTACTTTTTTTACTTTTAAATTAGTATTAAAGATACATAATTCATTCTTGCATTTCTTGGTATAAATATTCTCGTAAAAAAAAATTTAAGTATTCGAATATTCCTTTTTCAAATTTTTCATAAAAATGACACTTTTAAATTAATGAATGCTTCATTTCATAGAGAATGCCATTTTCCAATTCCATGAATATTATTATTGACAAATCTTAACACGTTCACCAGATCGAATAGCAACATAAACCGTCAGAATAAGCTGTTTTACATTAAATAAAAATACCTCTAATTGTTAAAAAATAATTAACTAAATTTAGTTTTTTAAAATAAATATGTTATAGAAAACATATTTATATAAATATTATATGTATTTTAAATGATTTATATATAATTTATTATTTTATAGAAAAAATATTATAAAGTGTAAATAGGTAAAAAGAATCTAAAGATAATTTAAGTAAAACAACTCGAATAATATAAGGACGCTTTTTAAACTTTTGTTTTAAAGCGGTGATTCCCAGAGTGGTTTATACAGACCCCCAAGGGTCTATGACGACCTGCAAGGGTTCCACGTCAGCAAAACAATGATTTGGGGGCCATTGAGGTATAAGGGAGGGTCTGTGATAGTGGATCTCATAAAACAAGAACGTGACTTTAATTTTAAAAGAAAATTTAATCAAGTGGAAACCAAATTTTACCCGTTTAACAGATTTATTTACTAAATTTAATGAGGTTAGTTTGTACTTAGTAGGGGACCATGAATTTTATTAAAACAAGAACTATTTCAGCACTTCTCTCCAGATCAGCTAAGGATAATACTTGAGATTCCGAATTTTATCAATTGGACACAGACAATCTGTCAGGACATATTAGCCTACGTTGAACAGTTAGATGCCTTTAATTCAGATTTTGAAACCAGGTGTGAGAATGCTTTAACTATGGTAATACCATAATCTGCAATGGATTCATATGGTCACATTGAAGAAAAAATGTCACATTACAATAAGGACTGATCGTTATGACCTCTAACGAAGGTCTTAAAGTTTAGAAACAGATGTCAGGAATTTTGGCTTTAAAAAGTGAAACCTGTTATTAGTCCCGAACTATAGAATATCACGAGGAAATTTTAAATTGCTTTTCCTAGTGTGAAGGAGTTTCAGTGCAGTTGCCTATCTCCAAAACTAAAAAACAAAAAATTGGACACTACTAACAGAGGAGATTTAAGGTTAAATCTGACAAAATTGATACCAAATGTTGAAAATTTGATATTGTAACACCAGATCCTCCCATTAAAATCATTTGTTTATTGTTCAGTTATTTTATTTAACAGTTTTATTTATTAATTGACTTTTAGTTTAATTAATTCACAGTGATTTTTAAATTTTAAACGCTATACTCATTACAGATATAAATTTAATTATTTTAAAGTAGGGGTAGTAGTACCAGCTGTCAAAAAGACAGTTAAGTTGATAAATTTGCAAAAACTCAATATTAATTAAGCAGGGGTCTATCCCAAACATTGCCCCCTGAAAAACATGGCAAGGGGTCTATGAGACAAAAAAGCTTGGGAACATATGTTTTGAAGAGTCCAGCAAAAAACAAATGATTTATTACATATATAGTGAAAATCACTTAACACGAAACTGAAGAGACTGAAATATTTTTTTGAAGATTTTCGTTAAAAGAATTTCGTGTTAAGAGATACTGCAAAAAATAAATAAATAAAACATATCAACAAAAATAAGTTTATTAGAGCTCATTTTATCTACATAGAATGTATATGCATGTATTTCATAAAAATCAGTGAAACAAAAACATTTACAAGAACTAAATTAAATTTAATACAAAATTTTAAAGTTTTTTGAAAAACAAAACATTTATTGAGTTTTTGGAAAATAATCTAATATTTTACTTTGCATTGGCTTTTTTAGCATCAAACTGTCAACAAAGTGTTCGATGTCGTTCATTTTGTTATTCACTTCACCATTGGAATGCGTGTGTGTGTCTTAATAACTGCGCACACTTTGTATTGTGTTAAGATAAAAGCACTGCAAATTTCTAAATCTTTAATGAAGTAATAAATATGAAAAAAAAAAATGTTTGTAAAAAGTCACGCAATTAAAATATGATACTATTTGGTATTTTCAAATCAGGCCATATATTCAAGGGAAATCTACAACCTTTCATAATACTTATTATCTAATGTCTTAAATTTAATCATTTGCATTTTTTTTCAACTATCTCTTTTATAAACTAGGAAATTGCATTTCATGAAAGGTTTCTGTAATATACTCCTGGGTATAAAAAGCTGCATTTTGAGGAATAATTCTATATGTTTAATTAGAACATTAATTTTTATTATATATTAAAATATTTTTTTGTATCTTTTATTGTTTTTTAAAGAGCCGCAGCTGAGTTGTGATTTGAATTTTGATTTTAGCAAAGGTCTATCATGTGAAACTCTGCAAGTGCTAATTATAACGTGAAACGGGTGGTATTCTGTACAAGTTAGGATAATACCAGTTAGCGACCCAGTTTATGTGCCACAGTGGTATTCAAGCTTTTTAAACTCACGTAATCCTTAGAACTATAAGGTATTTTCAGGGAGCTCTATTCCACACACACACAAATACTATAAAGAATGCAATTAAAAAAATAATATTTTGAAGTAGATCAACATGTTACTTTATGTAAAGACAATTTTTAAAAAAAGTACTGTATTTTTCATCAAATATTTTACTGTGATTTTTTAATATAATTTATACTCACTAATAATATTAATTTGTGATCTAAGTAACACTTACTCATGTGTTATATTCAGTAACTAGAATATGTGCTTGTTATACAAACTGTTAAAGTCTAGATCTATTGAAATCATCTGCAATCGCATTTCATATTCTCAGTGTTTCATTTTTTTTCTTATATTTTGTTCTTCTTTTCCCGCAGATACATTCAGAAATGTTTTTCCATTTAAATTCATAGTTCTGAAGGGCATTAAAATGTTTACACTGCGAAACAAATTCCGCGTATTTTGCATGAATTTGCAACCTTAAATTTAGGAGCTGTTCTTGCGCAACCTTAGATTTTAATGTCGAATCATGATCTATCGAAAAGTTGCTTCTTCTATTTTATTATAGGTATTATTTCCGCAAACGGAAAAAGGTGCACATTTTCCATTAGAAAACTATTTAGCATTGGAAACCATTGTTCTAACGAGTATAAAATTATTTCATTGAACCCCGGAATACTAAACAATAGAATATAATGTTAATAAATTCCAACTAATTATGTTAATCACTAGATAAGGGCTTTTTGAAGGGAAGAGAGAGAGATTTGACTTTCTTTTTAAATCCTAAAAATGATTTTACTTTTTAAAATGACAGGAATACAGAATTGAATGTGTTATGCTATATTTAATACCATAGATGATGTTCTGCAATAAAAAAATTTACCAATAAAATTTATTTAAAAAAAATAATATTCTTATTTTAAGTTCTTAAATTAACCAAATGCAATTAATCATATTTTTATTGGCTCTGGTCTATAACCAAATCTAAATCTAATGCTAGGATTTTTTGAAGATTGGCTGTGATCTCTGAAAAAGTCTAAATCGTATTGATTAAAACGTATTTTTGTTTTGTAAAGAAAAAAGTGGGATTTTTTAAACATTCTTTTTTTACATTCAAAATTTCACTGTTAGTATAATTTTCAGCATTTAGTATTAAAATATTTTTTA